>ML675642.1:10306708-10393094 GCA_007922155.1 Mesoclemmys tuberculata
GCCGCGCCAGGCGGAAAAAAGGCGGGAAGGGCGGTTGTCCTCGCGCTTCTGCCGCGCCAGGCGGAAAAAAGGCGGGAAGGCTGGCTGGCCTCGCGCTCCTGCCGCGCCAGGCGGAAAAAAAGCAGTTGGGCTCGCGCTGCGGCCGTGGCAAGCGGAAAAAAAAAGGCGGGGAGAGCGTGTGGGCTTGTCTGCAACTGCCGGGGCACGCGGAAAAAGCGGGCAGGGCTTCGGGCTCGCGCTGCGACCTCGGCGGGCAGGGGAGGCGGGACGTGCTTGTGCACTTGCATCGCAGCCGCCGGGGCAGGCGGAGAACGGGGGCTCCGCTCTGCCCCCCCGGCGGGCCGGGCCGGGCCGGTCACGTCGGCTCGAGGCCGGGAAGCTCCCCCAGCCCCGCTCCGGCTTCCCCGACACGCGCCGGGCCCCCGCTCGCGCCGCGGCCGTTGGTGCCGCGGCGGTTGGGCGGCGGCGGCGGGGGCTGCCGCTGGGCCGGGCCATGCGGGGCGGCGGCGGGGGGCGGCCGGCCTCTCCGGCCTGCGGCGCCTCCCTCCTGCTGCTGGGCGCCTTGTTCGCTTTGGCTGTCGGAGGTAACCGGGGGGCGGCTCCTGCCCGGCCCCGGGTGCCAGAGACCCCCCGCCCCCGGTGGGGCACCCCGTTGCCGTGACCCTGACCTCGGGAGGGGCACACGCCCCTTTCTCCCTGTGGCCCCCTGCTCTGGTCTCCCGGGGAAGAGCCCCTCCAGGTCCCCTTGGGTCCCCAGTGCCAGGACCCCACCTTCCCCTGGAGCGCCCCAGGCCCGCGGGGCCTCGCAGGCCGTCAGCCAGACCGTGGCCATCGTCCCTGTGTTGGGGGGCATCCGCGCCCGCACGTGGGGCCCTGCAGAGGGGCCGGGCACGGAGACCGAGCCTCACCCCGCAGAGGGGCCCCGATCACGGATACGCAGGCCCTGCGCCCTTCCCTGACCCCTCATGCGCGGGGACCTCGGGCCCGCGTGGTAGGGCCGGGCCCGGGCTGGCGGGGGGCCGTGCCCACCTGAAGGTGGGTGCCGCATAGCCACAGCTGTGAGACTTGTCCTGCCCCACGGGCAAGAGGGTCTCTGGGCGTCTGCGGGCCCGGGGGGGCAACACACGATAAACAAACGGCGATCCTTTCTGGAACCGTCGGTGGAAACCCGCGTCTGTCCGGCGGCCTGGCTGCTGTCCGGTTAAGCCAGGCAAAGCGCTTCCTTCCCCCGGGCGGGCAGCGTTTGCTATCTCCACAGGCCTGCCCTCCCTGGCCGGCGAGTGACGGGGGTTAGACCGTGAAGAAACCAGGAAAACGGTTCAAACCCGCAGGTCGCTCCTCTGGCCCCAAGCGGCACGATTTGGTTTGTGATATGTTTGTAGCGGGGAAGTAATGCCAGGTTTCAGACTGAAGCAAGTGTGGCCTGTTTCCTGGTTTCATGCCACTGTGGCCTGTTTCTTGTTTTGTAGGTTTCATGCCACTGTGGCCTGATTTGTAGGTTTCATGCCACTGTTGCCTGATCTGTAGGTTTCATGCAAACTTGATAAGTTTTGCAGCTGAGATGACTTTGAAGAACGGAAGATTTTTAAACAGCTTCCTTAATGGCTTAGGCTTTTTGGAAAGTTAAACATTCAACCAGTTTGGAGGCTCCAAAGTCAAGACATATTTGCTTCTCAAGCAGGAAACAGGAGTGCTTGTTTTTGAGAAAGGGATGGAAGGCAGGGGAACTCCAAGGGTAACATAAAAGGGGAAATAAACTGAATTTAAAATTTTTTTAAAATGTTTTTAAAGTGTTACTCTGTTTTCTCTACAGTGGAAGCTGCAATTGACGAAGAACAATATTCTGTTAAAATAATCAAAAAGAATTTCATTTATGGGAACACCAAACATCAAGGTGATTTGTTATTTTGATAGTTAAAATCTTAGTAAGCATTTTAATGCAATATTAATACAAAGATCATAAATATAGCAATAAAGCATAAATGTACATATATAGGTGTCTGGATGCATTATATCAAGAATTTCAAGTTCTGATTATATAGAAAACTACATAACTTTTCAAACATCAAGAGGAAATGGATCTCATAAAATACATAACAAGTTTTTACTTCAAATTCACAACAACTAGAACAATTACTGTAATCTAACAGCTGTTGGCAAATCATAGCCACATTGCAATAAAGGACATTGTAAACAGAAAAATCTTTGAATTAAGTGATTGCACAGAACAGTAGGACTACACTTACAAGTTTTTATAGAAAATGAAAAAGGTATCAGCAAAATGTTTGTGCAAAGTTGATAGTTCACTTTACAAGCTATCTTGGAGGGTCTGTTTAAGGTAAGGTAAGTATGCAGAACTGTTTTGGCCAAGGCTATAATGTTTTTACAGAAACAGTTTTATAAAGTAGGTGGACTCGCTGCACTGGGACTGGAAATAATGTTAGCTCCTTTTCAGAAAGAGCCAGTTTTGTTTTCTTTTTTTCTGCGTGGTTTTTCATCTGAGTCACAGTAAGGAAAGATGGTTCTGCATTTCTAATCAAAGGATGCCGTGGTTCTGGTGTGAATTCCTTAATCAGAGTCCCATTCTGACAGTATGGAGGTGGGTTGAAGAATAAATTTGTTTTGAGGTAAAAAGTGTTTAAAAAGCCTTTGTGCCAGGGTGCAAAGAGTTCAAACTGCCTTCTAAATACTTTCTTGCTACTACATGGTGGGTTACTTAATGTGACAGAGCATTTGAGGATGGAGAGTGGGCATACATGATTGAAGACAAGTACTGTTACTGGCATAGTAGCATGGACAAAAACTTGTTTTACACACCCAAAGGAAGTGGAAAATGTATTTATCGAATCTGTTACAATGATTATGGAATAAAGTCTCAACACTGGATATAGAGAAGAGCTATAGCTTATTCATTCTTGTATGGATTCAGTCTACACTTTGTTCATTTACCTCAGTGGTGCCCGACCTTATTAAACGGGGTCCAAATAAACCTAAGCACAACGTTGGGTGGGCCAAACAGATTATATGTATTTTAATGAGATTTAAAGTCACTATTGAGTTGTATTTTAAGTTGTTCTTTCATATGTATTTAGATATGTTGCATAAACTAAAATGATGTAAACTTGATGACAAAATGCTAATTAATTGGTTGTTAATGTATTGCTTTGAAGC
Source organism: Mesoclemmys tuberculata (assembly GCA_007922155.1). Lineage (NCBI taxonomy): Eukaryota > Metazoa > Chordata > Testudines > Chelidae > Mesoclemmys > Mesoclemmys tuberculata. The sequence goes on from ML675642.1 coordinate 10,309,880, forward strand.
AGGCTGCAAGCCTTATGAAATGCTCTGGTGGGCTGGCTGCTGGGTGTCTACCACTGATTTACCAGATTGGCCCCATAAAGTATCTGTTTAGCACAGTTAATTGAATTAATATAATAGCTTTATTCTACAGAAAGATTAAACACATGTTTACAATGATCTATTAAAGTTACAATGGAAACTGATTTAGAAAAACTAATTATAAAGAAGAAATTTAATCTGGGAGGCAGGTGAGCCAAAGTCAATCAAGAAACAATCATGAAATTAAATAGATCATATTAGAAATATGCACTTAAATTTTTTTGTTTTTCAGGGGGCATAAAATCTAAGTTCTGGCAGTGATCAATTTATTGTATTTTAACACTAGCCTTTATAGTATTAAAGCACTAACCTTTATCAGGATACACCATTGGCCGTGGTTCTCAACCAGGGGTACATGTACTCCCAGTGTTTCTCAACGTCATCTATATCATTCATCTAGATATTTGCCTAGTTTTACAGCAGGCTACATAAAAAGCACTCGTGAAGTCAATATAAACTAAAATTTCATACAAACAATTATTTGGTTATACTGCTGTATATACTACACAATACATGTAAGTACAGTATTTGTATTCCAGTTGATTTATTTTATAACTAAATGGTAAAAATGAGAAAATAAGCAATTTTTCAGTAATAGTGTGCTGTGACACTTGTATTTTTATGTCTGATTTTGTAAGCAAGTAGTTTTTAAATGAGGTGAAACTTGGGGTATGCAAAACAAATCAGACTCCTGGAAAGGATACACTAATCTGGAAAGGTTGAGAACTACTAACCATGGGAACACCATGTACTATTGAGCTACTGGTGATTCTAGCAATACTATTCCTATGGTGCAGAGCTGTGGCTTAATAAACATTTTTTCCATGTGGTGATACTACAGAATTTTGAAAGCATTTAATGTCAGAATAAGGGTTCAGTTCCTTCTTGCCCACCTCACCACCTCACCTTTTGTTGACAAAACTGGAGGTGTGCACACTGAAATGCTCCTCCTACTAATGTAACTCCCCTGTTATGCTGACATAATAAAACCACCTCAACAAGAGGTATAGGGCTTATGTTGCTGTATATAGGGAGATGCAGCATCAGTGTAGACATTGCATTCCTTAAAGCTATTGGCTGTTCTTGTCAATTTCACAGCTGAATGAAATTGACAAGAAAGTGGGAGCCTAGTTCCCTCCCTTTCCCTCCCCAATCTCTTGGAGAGCTGAGCAGCTGGACCTGGCTCCAGTCTGGGAATGGGGCAAGAAGTCCCAGGCAGCAGGACCCCACTCCTGACAGGGAATAGGGAGGGGGGAAATCCTGGACTCCTTCCCCCTATTCCTTGCAGAATGGGGGAGAGGAGAAGCCTGGGTGGCTTCCCTTGGCCCCTAGTGGGAAATGGAGAAGGGAGAAGCCCTGGGTGGTTTCCCCTGACTCCCAGTCGGAACATGTAGTGGTGGCATCAGCCTGCTGGGAGCCTATGGAACAGCCGGGTCAGTGGAAATGCACCTGGTGAGGACGTGCACCCCCCAACCCAAGAGGGTACTGTGGACATCAACCTCTGCAGTAATTGAGGTCGACTTACAGCCACCAAATATAGGTCGATTTATCTGTAGTGTAAGCAAGACCTTAGTAATTTCATTCAGTTTCAGCATTGCTGGTTATTGAATTCATTCTCTTGTATTGCAGTGAACATTTATGTTAAAGTGTATACAAATAGTCCATTTCTAGTGTGCATGGATTTGGCACTTTCTCAAAAAGAAGTAATAGATCCCAACTATTTATGGATTGGACCAGATGGAAAGAATCTAAAAGGCAAGTTAATTTCTCTGGATTAAAGTTTATTTCCAGTCTTACTGGTTCCATGTTTATTCCATCATCCACTACATCACAGAATCTGATTTTTATGAATGTTACATAACCAGAAGCAATACATGTGTGCTGGGGAAAATGAAAAATTCTGCTGAGGTAGTTTTTGTTTTCTATATCTCTGCTCCTTTACAGAAAAAAAATGAATTCCGTCACTAATGGTTGAGCAGATTTCAGAATTCTGCATGTGAGATTGCATATTTTCTAAATTTTTGGAGATACCTATCTTCAGTGGGATGATGTGACTTGTGGGTCATGTCATCAGCTTACAGATATGGAGTGGGGAATATTTGTGTGTTTACTTGTTTGTTTGTACACTAACAAAGGTATTATGAATACCATAAATGAAAAAATGAATTACTTTTTAAAAATTAAAGCAATTTTCAATTACATATTTGATGAGTATTCACATTATTAACATACCAAGAGCTTTGCTTCACTTGTTCTTAAGTTGTCAGAACAATTTACGCTTTGATGTATTCGCACCAAATACACAAGCATGATTTGTACTTTACTAAGGGAGGTAAAAACCTGTCTTTTGATATATATTTAAAGCCTATTTGTATATTTTATATATACATGGAAAGTGTATATTTATTTTGATGTATATAGCATTACTAAAAGCGCTGACATCTTTATGCTCTTAGCACATGACATCTTAACTTAAAAATACATTTTCAGTGCAGTAATTTAAGATAGCCTGCCACAAATCCCCCTTTCCCTCAAATAATTCTGGACCCTTACAATTACAATTCCCGCTCCAATTTTCAAATGCCATAGGAAAAAATTAGCTTTGTAACAAGTCCTGAAGGTCATTAGATTCAGGCTATTTCAGACCACTATCGATAAGTACATTGATATGCCTGTGTAAAGGTAAATAATATCTCTTATCTCATGTATTAATATACTACATGAATTATGCATCAGTATTTTTCCCTTAGTAGTTTTCTGTTTCCATTTTAGGACAAAGTTATGTCAATCTCACTGAAACAGGAAAGCTGATGGTGAGAGGTTTTCAGGTGTCTATGTCTGGATCTTATACTTGCACTCTTTCTTATAAAACCATCAAAACTGACATACAAGAAGAGAGAGAGAAATTTAAGACATATAAATTTATGGTATATGGTAAGACCATACAAATTTGTTGGTAAACTAGTACATGTGACTTTTCTGAATATTGGTTTATTAAACACAGTTAGCATTGCACACCAGAATAAAAATATTTTCAGGCATCTTGGTGATAAACATTTTCGTATTCTAAATATCAGTTTTTGAAAAGTCAGTTCAACCCAACTTTGATTTCAGTCAAATCAACACAACTGCCAAGACCATGTGGTGATCATCCTTGAGAATGAAATAACTTTACCCTTGGGAAAAACAGAAGTGATCACTGCCTTCCTGCCATCCCCCAAAGGTACCCAAGGTCAGAAAAGGAGGCTCTGGTGTGGCTGTAATCTTGTTCCAAAAATGAGACTCTGTTTTGGCATAGAAAGAGTCTTCTGATCTTTGTTAACATACGTTACAAGTAGTGAAAGCAAGGGTGACCATGCAGTTAAGCAACCCCCTCACTCGCCCGAAAACAACTAACAATAATAATTTAAAAAAGGAAAATAAAATGAGAAAGAAACATAACCTTTTTTCAATCAGACTTCAAAATTCTCTACCCTAAAATACAGGGGTATAAAGTACTTTCTTTTACAAATTCTCATCACATTTCAGTTAGTGCACAGACTCAAAAATGTCCTTGTTCTGTAGATAGTTTGACATACGACATTTTCCCATGTTTGGAATTTAGGTGCATAATCATATAAAAATATAGTATGTACACACAAAAATTCTCATGCATGCCAAACTAAATATTGTAACCCCATTTAAGTCAGGAGAGCTATAGCAAGGATTAATTTGGACCATCATCTTTAATAAGTAAACACATTGGTTTACCCCTAAATGTCTATTTAAGATATAAAATACAAAGAATAATACTGTATAGGCAATATAATGTGTGTGGGACAGACATTATATTGCATGTACTTATGTGCACACTAATTTTTTTAAGCATACCGGGAGCCTGACTACACATACCAAATATCTGTTCGGTTTACTACAAAAGAGTGCAGACTAGCAGCTAATGGTCAATTCTTTGAAGAGCTGAAGAAAATCTTGGATGATTTAATCTCAGATTTGACATGTCATATCATAGAACCATCATACAAATGTCATGTCATCAAGATACCAAAACATAGCCTCCTGAATGAGCTATTTGTTACTTTTCAAGGTAAGAGATTTAAGCATTTGTTTAGGAGTAGTGTTACGCCGGTACTTCGTTAACAAAAGAGCTAAATTAAGGACAGTTTAAATATTTGCAATTATATCAGAATCATATGTTCCCTCATATGTTGCTTCTCTGCTTTTCTTCAGAGTTTCTGTATTTTTTCTTGTTAGCCCATAGATGGAGCTATAATGCAGTTTATGAATTAGTTGAATTTATAGAACTGTACTTTTTGCAACCTTACTGGCAAAGGATATTCTCTAGCAGGGCTGTTGTTTGCGAAGGGCATTGGGGAAGAGATAATTTACTGAAGTCCAGACAGTTCATTTATGATTATTTATTAATGTAATTCTATCAGAAAAATTATCAGATTTATCTTTCTTGTTATTTTCTCGTTTCTTGCCCTTTCACTATTTGGGGCTGGCAATTTTTATAGCCTTCTTCCAAAAGTCATGGTTGTACACCTGGTTGTCATGCAAATTGGTATCTCTAATGTCCACTGATATCTGGTCCATATACCAACTCTGGCCTTCCTCTTGGTTGTCTTCCATCCATGATCATTGCAAGGGCCAGCCTACCAACAAAACTCAGGTTTCCATTGGACATGTTCATACTAGTGTAGCCTAGCCTTCTTCAACTTGTCTTCATTTGGGGCAACCTGCTTTATGCCCTGCACAGCTTCATTTAGTTTCCTGTCATAGTATGCCCAACCATTTTACCATCTCAATATCTTCATTTCTGTGGTGAAGAGCATACTAATTTATTTTCTTGTCTGGCCAAGTCTCTGTTCTGCACATTAGGATGGGCAGAATTATACTTGTATACACTCTACCTTTTAATTTTATTGGCATCTTTTTTATCACGTAGAACTGGGGTCAGTTCCCACCATTTGCACCAAGCAGCTTTGGTACAGTGCTGGGCATCACTCAAAAGGGCACCATTTTCAGGAATCACTGATCTTGTGTATTTAAATTCTTCCATTTGTCTAAGCTCTCTGCCTGTAATATCCTTTATGGCAAGAGTTCTCAAACTTTCTTTGCTGGGACCCCCTTTGAAATATTTCAAACTGACAACCTCCCCAAAGTGATGATCCCTCCACCCCCACCATGCCACCCTTACCAGCGTGCATGGGGGCTGACAGCTTGTGAGCCCCCATAATAACCTTGTGACCCTTGAGGAGTCACAACCCACAGTTTGAGAACCCCTGCTTTATGATGTGCCTCCTCCCTCAGTTATCATAACCTCAGTCTTGCTAACATTCACCCTAAGTCCTACCTGCTCAAAACTGTGTTTCCACTGTTCCAAGTTGGTTTGCAGGGTCTCACCATCTCTCACACATATTACTGAATCATCAGCAAACAGCATAATCCAAGGCAGCTCCTATCACATATTCTCACTTATCGCATCCAAGACAACTGCAGACAAAGACTCAACGTTGACCCCTGGTATAGCCCAACATTTACTGGAAATTTACTGCTGCAACAGACTACTATGGTAGTCACTCCATCATAAATATCCTGAATAAGACAACACATCCAGCATACCTCTCCATCACAAATTCCACCAAACTAGTTTTCTTGACAAACATTCATACACTTGCAAGTTCACAAAGGCTGCACCCAGTTGCTGTCTCTTGTCTCTAAACTTCTCCATGAAGATTCATAAATTTTGTATCAATTGTACTCCTTCCTGGCATAAATCCACACTGAGCCTTCCAAATCTCAAGGGTTCTTCACAGATGCTTTTCAGTAATGTTCTCCCATACTTACATAGCATGTGATGTCATTTTATTTGGACAATAATTAGCACATTGTAGTATCTCCTTTGTGTTTAAAAATGGATACCACAAAGTTTTTATGGTATTTATCTAGCATTTTCTCTTAAGAATATCTTTGAACAGACTTGTCAAATACTTGATGCTGTCCCTTCTCATTGACTTCAGTGCAATCCACCAGTACTTTATCTAGCTCAGGTGCTGTCTCCTTTTTCATATTTCTAAGTGCTGCCACCACCTCTTATTACTGTATGAAATCTGTTATGATCTGGTTCAGCTTACATGTTCCTAGTTCCTCCTGTGAGTTCTCATTCATCACTCCTTCAAAATAATCATTCTAGACTTTCTTGATCTATTCACCATTTGTTTGCAATATACCATGTTCATTTCTAATGCATGCAAACTTGCATGAGCATTTTCTTTCTTGCCTTAGCAAGTCTGTAGATGGTCTTTTCTCCCTCATATCCTTCTAATTGGTTATATAGCTTGTCAGAATATTTTAGCTGTGGTAACACTTCTAATGGCCCCTTTTCACCTTTCACCATCTTATCACTGCTCAAGCCACTGGCCCGCCATTTTAAAAAAGTTACCTCTTTCTTCTCCACAGATTCTTTAACTTGAAGATTCCACCACCAAGTCTTCCTTCTCAACCTTTTTGGCACGGATTTGATCACTCCTAGGACTTCATGTGCCGTTTCTAGCAATGTTAACTTTAATTTGTACCAGTTATCCTCAACAAATCTCTGTGTGTAGTCAAGAGGTCTATGCATTACTTCTTGTTTAAAGATTTTAGTCTCCATCTTTAAGGTTCCAATGCTTAGCCCTTTCTGGTGCACAGAGGTTCAGCTGTTTCCAAGGTCTCTACATTCTGAAGTCCATACAGACAGCTGACCTGTAATGTTCACTGTAGGTGTTGTGGCATGGGGGAATTGACATGATAGGGACATCTTGGACATATTTTTTCTTAACTGTGTGTCGGCCGTATAGGAGGGGAATTTATCCAATAGGACCTGCAATTACTTTATGACAATTTTACATAATCAGAATGAATTAATTCTCCCATAAATGTTCACAATAGAGACAGGGCCCAAGCCTCAAAGTTCAGATAGGGATCTGGACCTTTGCATAGTTTGAGGTTATATGTATATATGGGGGTTTGAGCCTGTCCCATCTCTAGTTTCCATATCTTTTCTTTTATCGTTTATTTCATTATTAGTGATTGACATGAAAGTCCCTACATGGAAATCAACAAGACCAGTCCTTTGTTTCCTTGTTTTCTTAGTATTTCCTCACCTGTTTTTAATCAGTCAGAAGTAATCAAACTTGCCTTTACTTCCTGATTGCCCTCTACTCTTTATTGTTAAAAATTAAGTTACGTATCCAGATCACAAGAAGAATAGTTTTGAAATGAAAATAATACCTTGACCACTGAAACAAATATAATAAAATGACCCTTCCTCACAAATTTGAGACAAAATGGAGAAGGCCTCTGCTCTTGAGTTGTATGTGCAATAGCATAAAATTAATGCATAGATAAGAAACAGCAATAGTATGTGACTGGTGTTTGCATGTCAGAGATTGATAAAATAAATCTCGAAATGAAAGATATTCATTTCAAAATGCTTCATTGTAATGTATTCTTCAAGATATTTTGATGACATGTTACAAAACAGTTTGCTTTTATACCCTTTCTCCTTTTCTCTTTAGTAAATCCTTTTGCTCCAGGATGGGAAGCAGTCTGTCAACAAATTTCATATGACTGTGAAGATGTAACCAACAAAAGAGTTCAGGAGGTAGGATTTTTAAATGCAAGCATGCCTTGTGGGGAGGGGATTTGAAAAATATGGACTACAAAGTTAGCTAAAGGGTAAATTAACTTTTCCCTTTACAAACCCTAGATAATTTGGCTTTGTGCAGGGAAGTCTAGAAGAGCAAAGTGAAGCATGATGAAGGAATCTATTCCATCAATCCACAAGCAGACTGTGGTGCAGCTATTATAGATGTAGTAGGGAATAGTAACCATTGCTACTCCATGTTTACTATGTAGACATTTTAGCCCACTGAATTCATGTAAGCGTGGAACTAGAGGCCCCTCTGCACGTCCATCCACAGTGGTCCCCTATGTATTAACCAATTTGGACCATTATGAAATGTCCTCCTCCTTATTGTGCAGGACATATAGATGTCCTACTCTTAAGCACTTTTCTTTGTATTCAGTGGATGAGTAAGGTTTCATGGTTCCATCACACTAGAGTGAATTTTACCACTGATTGATTGATTTTGACTGGTTGCAATCCACTGTCTGTAAAAAGCAGCAATGTATATGTGATGTTTGGATTTTAAATAATTTAGCTCAAGATAGAAAAATGTATTTAAATGTCATATACAAAATATGCAGAGGCCAATGTTAATGTTTCTTATACATTCACTTTCTAAAATATGAAATTATGAAAATTAGCAATACATTAATATTCCTTTATTTTTTATTTCAATTTTCCTAGAGCTTTTGGATTAATATTCAGTAGCTGGAATATAGTTTAAAGAAATTATCAAGTGTAGCTTCTGTATTATATACAGTTCATTTAGCTTCATGGTGATTGTTTATGCATACATTATATTGTATATTGGCCCTGATTCTAGGCCCACTAAAGCCAATGAAAAACTTTGGATCAGGATGCAGTGCAGTGGGTGCAGGATCAGTTTCATATTCCATATCATACATATATTCAAGCAGAATTAGGACAAAATATATTTACTAATATATCTAATCTACAAATAAACAAAACCCCACTGTCATATTTATCATTTAATTATTTTTAAATTTTAGGCGAGAGATCTTATTGAAGAATTTTTCCATAAACAAATATATGTTCTGAAGCACGAGTTTCGGAATGTACCTACAATACACTATATAGACCATAGTTTTGAAGTTACTCGCATTGATAGTTGTCGGCCAGGTTTTGGAAAAAATGACGACACCCACAATGACTGCGCTACTTGCTGTGGTAATTATAGAAAATCAAGTATCCATATTTTTAGCAAGCAATATAAAGATCATTTTATTTTAGCCCTGCTTACAGTTTTATTGCCAGATATATATACTTGTATTTTTAATATTGGTGATAAAAGTAAGTGTACTGCTGTTTATCTTTTGGAGAGGCATTGAGATACTAGGTGATAAAGCTGACAGGAATAGAAATAGCCAAAAAAAGGGTGCTGGTGGTATTTGATGCATATCATACTGTAATAAAGGCTACCACTGCTGTCATTGGCCCATCTGGAAATATGGCTAAGTGACTTTCTCCTCTTGCTCTTAGATCAGATATAGTATTCATGACATAGGATCAATAAGAAGTTCTCACTTTAATAGTACTGCTATTTTAAAATAAATGCCCAACTGTTCTAGGAGTTCTCCTGATAGCAGTATCTAGTTCTGAATTTAAGCTTACTGCAAGCAGGGAATTCTCAGTAGGTCTTCAGTTCTTGCGCTCACTGTGTTGGCTTGCAGCATACAATGCAAAGCCTGTCTGTTTAAAAGAGGTTGGTTAGGAATGAGTTATAAAATCATGGAAATGTTGGGTTGGAAGGGACCTTGAGAGGTCATCTAGTCCAGCCCCCTGTGCTGAGGCAGGACCAAGTATACATAGATCATCCTTGACAGGCATGTGTCTAACGTGTACTTAAAAACCTCCAATGTCAGAGATTCCACAATTTTCCTTGGAAGCCTATCCAGTGCTTAACTATTCTTATAATTAGAAAGATTTTCCTAATATGTAACCTAAATCTCCCTTGCTACAAATTAATCTGATCACCTCTTGTCTTATGTTCAGTGGACATGGGAGAACAACTGATCACTGTCCTCTTTATAACAGATACAAAAATCTTAACAAATTTGAAGACTGTTATCAGGTCCCCTCTCAGGCTTCTTTTATCAGGACTAAACATGCCCAACTTTTTTAACCTTTCCTCATAAATCAGGTTTTCTAAACCTTTTATAATTTATGTTACTGTCTTCCGAACTCTCCAATATGTCCACATCTTTTTAAAAGTGTGGTGCTCAGAGCTGGACACCGTATGGAAGCTGAGGCCTCACCAGTGTCAAATAATGAGAGACAATTACTTCTCGTATCTTACATATAGCACTCCTATTAAAACACTCTAGAATGATAATAGACTTTTTTACAACTGCATCATGTTGGCTCATATTCAACTTGTGATCCACTATAACCCCAAGATTCTTTTCAGAAGTACTATTGTCCAGTCAATCATTCTCATTTTGTAGCTGTGCATTTGCTTATTTTTCTTCCTAAGTTAGTATTTTGCACTTACCTTTATTTAATTAACTTTTTTGATTTCAGACCAATTCTCCAATTTGTCAAGGTTGCTTTGAATTCTAATCCTGTCCTCCAAAGTGATAGCAACTCCTCCCAACCTGGTGTTATCCAAAGATTTTATAGGCATACCCTCCACTCCATTATCCAAGTCATTAATGAGAATATTGAATAGTACTGGACCAAGGAGAGATCCTTGTAGGACCCTACTAGATATATTCCCCCAGTTTCACAGCGAACCATTGATAAATTCTGTGTGAGTATGGTCTTTCAACCAGTTTTGCACCCACCTTATGCTAATTTCATATAGACTATATGTCTCTAGTTCGCATATGGGAATGTGTCACGTGGGACTATGTCAAAAGCCTTACTAAAATCAAGATATATCACATCTGTAGCTTCACCCCTATTCAGTAGGCCGGCATTTGTTCTTTAGCAAGCTTGTAGTTTGAATAGGTTGTGTATTTAAATCCTGAGTTTACCCACAGGCTATGCACTACATGTATGTTTTATATCTAAAAAATAAATAGCTAATCCTGCAGAAAAACTTGTAATGAAAGTGAGTTTGGGGGCATTTGTGTGTCACTATTTCCGACAGTCACATCTATTACTCATGGCAACTGAAGTTTGCAAGACAGCCACCTAGAGTCAATGTTATGCAGTATTAAGCAACATTACTGTGCACTGCTGGATCAGGCCAAAGTGCTCAGAACCTGGATTGACTCCTTAATTTCTGATCAAGACTTTTGATTCAGGCTACTGTGTTATGAAGTGAAGCAGCTAAGTGGGTTGATCTCAGAGAAACTGAAAAAGGCATCCTATAATACTGATAGTGTTATCCACAGGATGCTGTCGGAATGCAACACTAAATATGAAATGAAAAGAAACTGATTAAAAATTCAGAATGTAGTTTCCTTCCATGTGATTACTTAGGAAATATTCAGCATGCAAAAATATAACCTGGAGCTAGTCTAGTGATCTGCTGAATGTCCCTAATACAAGTTTGAAAATTCCATAATGTGTATAACCCAGCCCAAGGTGGAAGGCATCTGATTGAAATGTTGTTTATTTGTTTGGTTGCAGTGGTTTGTGACCCTGGAACATACAGTCCTAACAATGAAGTGAGATGTCGGATTTGTACAAGCATTCGAATCAAACACTATGGAGCAATATCTTGCTAATAAACTTAAAATAGAAATTGGATAACTGAAGAAAAGTTGTGAAAGCATCGTTATTCTTTTGTGATGTCCCTTTTATTACGTTCAATCCTGGGGTCTTACACATGCTGTTAAACAATAGCCAATCCTCTTAAGATTTATATAGCTTTACATTTTCTGTAGTCAGGAGCCACCTGTCGATTAGATATTCTAAAAAAATGTCTAGTATAAAATGTTCATACAGGGGAAAGTAATTCAATGGAAAACAGAATGCAAAGAAAATTATGAATATTGATATGTGGCTTTTACTGAAAAGTCTCTGGTTTGTGGTATTATCACTGAACACAGCAGAGCACTGTACTTTAAAATAAATGAAGGAGCCATAAACAGTTCCTGGAGAAGTGATATATAGTGTAGTGGAATAAGTGTAGAAGCATTATAATGTGTTATAATGCTTTAAACAGAAGTCTGTGAAGGTTAATGTTTACTAGAAATTATTCTTGTAGGCTGGAAGTACATATTTAACCTCTATAATGTAAAAAATAAAACTATTTATTGTATTTCCTTTTGCTTTTTGTCCCTTTCTGGAAAAAATGTGGTGGTTAAAATTTTCCTTTTTGCATATGAATTGCTTTTCAAGTCAGGGAGATTGAAATAATTGATATGAATAATATACTGTACTGATTTTGCTATGAGATGTGCAAGCTAAATTTTTCAGAGTGTATTGGTAGACCTCATTTATAAATCCCTTTAAACATGGAATCTACCATGATAATTCTGGCAGATTCTGTGTAGCTAAAATATTAGTTTACAATACTGAAAATTTCACAGTGCTATACAGAAGTGATTAGCAGACCATGTCTAAGAAATTCCTCACAATAAAACAAATTCCAGAAAGTACCATCTGCTTTCATCAGCAACTTGAAAAAGCCTCCCTGCAACTACTGTATTAAATTCAAGGCGGGTCATCTCCATTCTTCATCTTTCCGAGACAGACAAATTAAGTTTTGTGTTGTTTAATGTAGTGGACATGTCTCTTGGAGGAATCTCTAAAAAGCAAAGTTTTCTGTAGACGTTAAAGATCCAATCACACTTTTTTTAAGAGTTGGCATTTGCCAAGAATAAAAGCAGTCATTTCCTTTTAACTTTAATTCACTACAGAAAGTTCCTGCATGTTTCTTTAGGTTATCAAAATGAAATTTCAGCATTTCTATTGAGCTTGAAATGTTCACAGAATGCTTCCATTCCAGCCTACTCCAAGCAAAGTTAGGCAATAGGATGGTAAAAACATTGGCAGCCAGTCTACATTTCATCTCCTATCATTGCCATCACCAGTGGAAGTTTTAAAAAAAGCTTAATATAGAGTAGGCCAATGAAGGCTGGAAAGACAGTTTTTTCTGTTTGTTTTCTAGATCACATATCTAAGACAAGATATGTTGGCAAATTCCAGAGTCCTGCAATCATGAAATATAAGGGGCCTGCTTTATATGACTTTTATATTGTCTGCTGTTTCCATTGTACTTTCAGAAACTATATTATAAGGAAACAAATAAGGTGCTGAGCATTTTAATCTCTATCTGCTTGCTTCTGTAGCTATTCTCTGTGTATCCCTTGTGTCATGTGCTGGAGGTGCCATGCTGTATGAACAGAAGATTATCCTCTTCACATCAGTTTTGAACCCTTCATGATTTTAGTGGATCAGTAAACAAGTCCAGGAACAAACTCTGAAAATACTAAGATAAAGTGGAAGTATGTATTCCAAGAAAGAACCTAATCTTTCAAAAGTAAAACAAATTTGATAACAATGTCATGCTGTCTGGAGTGGCTCAGCACTGTGAGTGACTATCTCAGGGCAGACTGTCAGAAAACAAGGGCAGACACGCCAAACTGGTGTTATGTTCTATAATTATATTTCACCAAGCCAGCAACAAATGTGAACTCTTGGATCACAATACCAGTCTTACTGTCTAGTCACAGACAGTCTCCTTAACCTCTTCAGCCTATCTTGCCACCCACACAAACTGAACTTTGTAATAAAAGGTTACTTAAACCTAAAATCACACCACGTGAGGTTGCTGCCAACCCCAAAGAACCAGCCACTTACCCCAGATCAATTGATACTCCAGATTCTACACCAAAGAAAATGCTGGTAGCCAATTCTATAGTAAACTAAACTGTAGATTTATAGCTAAGAAAAAAGAATGTGAATATTAAGAGGTTAAAAATCAGGTAAAATGTAATAACTGGGGAATCACAATTTTTAACTCCAAATGGTGGCAGTGATGTAATAAACGGCCAGTTTCTCAGAAGACGTCAGGGCTACCCAGAACAACTCTGGGATCTCCATCTTCCCATTCAGTTATTCTACCATGTTAGAATCCAAACAGTCCAGAGATAAAGGATCTCTTTTTGAATCAGTACTTATAGCTTCTTTTCACAGACAACAATCTGACAAGGGTCTGTACCCATACAATGTCCAATTGCTTTGAATATGGCACTCTTCTTCATTTGCATTCAAGGAGTTATTTAGTTAAATGCCTACCATTACATTATAATAGGGGGAATAGATAAGTGAAAGCAATACAAGTAACATTCTATTCGTTTTCATGATGTTCTGATGCCTGAATATACTCTAAATTAACACACACTTTGATCTATAGTTATTTAATTACCAGGCATGCATAACGTAAATGTCATGTAATAGTAAACAACAGGATTTAGATATGCAAAAACAATACAATTAACATGTCGTTTGATCTCTATTAATACGCAAGTGAATTGGCCTGAATATATACTAATACATTTAACTCCTTTGATACTCACATACAAGCGAATTGGCCTATGGCTCTGGTCCAGTCTTGTCTGTCAGCACCACAACGTTATCTTACAGAATGAAGATATTTACAATGATAGAATTTGTTGCCTATAAAACAGAATCTGTGCTAATACTGCACTGTTATATACAAGTGCTTTTCAAGTAATACTGGTTTTTAGTAAATTCATAATGTACAGAACGTGTGTACCCTGCAAGCCTCTGAAAAAGTTGCCCTGATAGCTCTCTTGGATCCAAATAGGGTTAGCTATGTTTGCACTTTTTAAATGGTTTGGTTTGTAAACCTAATATTTTACTAGGAACAGTTCTTTTTCTAAAACACACAAAAAGAGTTTTCCTACTACCAAAAAATTTGACTGCAAGGGGTCAAGAAGGTTTTTACAATTCAAAGCCTTGTACCTTTGTGTAGTCATCTGCAAAGTGGGTGTGAAACACTACTATTCTGACTACTGTTCTACACCCACGATGCCAATGTGTAAAGATGCAAGGCAATGGAAAACTAGGCCAAGCATCTTTCCCACTGAACAATTCATCTTCTAATTGTGCTTGAGCATTGGCTCAGTATTAATTCAGGAGAAAGAGTGCCACCTGCTGAACAACCACTACTTACAGCGTCTGGAAGTTTCTTGGTGGGCACCTATCAAAGAACTGATTGGACTCAACCCAGTTTAGCTTATGCAATTTGACAGGATCACAGCAAGATATGGTATGGGTAGAGACGGTACCTCAACCTCTTTATACTCATTACTAAACACCAATGAATAAAATCTACTCTAACAAGCATTTAAATTGTGTGTAGGCTGATTATTTTATTTGCTGACTAGACAGCTTGTGCACTGATCAGGTTTATACAGATTAAACAAAGGCATTCTGAGACTGCACCATACATTTCTTGGCCTAATTCACAACAGAATATCTCAGAGAACTGCAACATACATAAATTAGGTGGGAAAATACAACAAGTAGACATTAGTGAGGTGAGAATGCACAGCAGTCTGCATTTATTTTTTATAATGGGGTCATAACAAGTTCTTTTTTTAGTCCCTGGAGTGTTTCAACTTAACCTTAAAAAAACAAAATAACATGGGTCAAGTGTACAGAGTTATACTATGGATGACTTTAGCTGTGAACTTTTTCTGTAATATTCTGTGTAAAAGAACATGATCTAGAATTACTTCACTCTACTATTCTGACCTTTTTTGTATATTCACTCTGCTCTTCCAGTCTTGGCTTCTTCTCTTTTCCTGCCTGTGGTGCCCCAAAGTGTGCAATTACTCTATTATTTATACTGTACTAAATTTTTAAAACTTTCTCCTTCCAAGCCACTGAGTTGCTGTAACTCTTCAAATCCTACAAACTGCTGTAATTTACTCTAGACTCTGCTCACTAGTACTTTACCTTCACCAGTTACTGTATCTTTCCATTCTCTCCTCACTGTAACAAGTCATCAAGGACATGGCTACACTTGCAATTAAAAACCTGCTGCTGGCCCATGCCAACTTACTCAGGCTTTCCCAGCTCAGGCTAAGGGGCTGTTTATTTGTGGTGTAGACGTTCAGGCTCGGACTGGAACCTGGACTCTAGAACTTCAAGTTGGAAGTGTTCCAGAGCTTGGGCTGAAGCCTGAGCCTGAACATCTATATCTCAGTTAAACAGACCCTTAGCCTGAGGCCCCACAAGCCCAAATTAGCTGGAACTGGCCAGCCAGGGTGTCTAATTGCAGTGTAGGTATACCCCAAGAAAACTTATTAGCCTCCTTCCCACTTTTAAAATTTTGTTTTTTTGCTTGATTTCATTTTTACATATCATTTTCCCTCTTCTCTATCTGCATATGTGAGTTGCTGTAGTCAAGACCTTGATCCTGTAAACACATTCTAGTTTCTCACATGGGTGTTTGTGAGATTGGGCCTTAAAACAGTCTCTCTCTAGTCTACCTCTCATTTAAAAGCTTTTGTGATACTTCGTATAAAGAATACTACTTAAAAATATTACTTTGCAATTAATATCTTGAAAGTATTGATTAACTTCTCACAATTAATCCTCACCATACCCCTATGAGGTAATTGAGTATTAGCATCTCCAATATACAGATTGAGAAACTGAGATGGGGTTAGAATTTAGAACTTCCTGCTATCTTTCCTGAGTGTAGATTAGATTAGGCAACCTCTTGTATGTGTCAGTATAAATTGTACTCTGTGTGATTCTTTCATTCTTAAAAAATATATGAATTG
Organism: Mesoclemmys tuberculata; assembly: GCA_007922155.1. NCBI lineage: Eukaryota > Metazoa > Chordata > Testudines > Chelidae > Mesoclemmys > Mesoclemmys tuberculata. The sequence goes on from ML675642.1 coordinate 10,326,362, forward strand.
TACAAATAAGTCTTATCAAAGTTATAGCCCCTTGTTCTAATGTCAAAGCCATATTTTCCCAGTCTGAAATAAAAACAATAAAATAGAATCTTAACAGACACATTTTAAAATATTAATTGTAGATCTGCTGTGCCAACTGGTGGATTGCAATGGAACTGCTGTGCAGTAGGCATGAAACTAGGAAACATTTGTATCATGGAGATTTGGATGACATCATAACCTTTTAGTGGCAATATCTTCTTATGTCCCACATAAGCATTTCTATTAATCTGTGAGTGATTTCTTTCTCTAAATTTGAATAATATGAAACAGAAGTGGAACAGGTCATGGAGTTGTTTGAGGCAGACAGAGCTGTGAGCTACAGCTTGTTCTGAATGCCACAACGTAATAGCAGTTTTCATGCATTTAGAAATAGTTGAACTTTGTAGAAAGTTTTGATACCACTGCAGGGTTCCAAAGTTCCTAAGTGACTACAACGATGCAGTAAAAGAATCTACAAAAATGAAGGATTTGGTTAAAAAAATCACTTTTGTATCTTGGCTAATGAGCAGTGCAATGAGTTTTGTAACAGTGAGTGCAATGTTGTTCTGAATAACATGGTCTATAGATAAATCCTATGCACAGGAAGCAAAATAGCATTCATCACTACTAGTGTTGGAAAAATATTCCAGAGAAAAATCTAAAATACATTCTTAATTTTCCACATTTTGTTACCAATTTGAAAATGGGCTATTTTTCAAAAAAAAAACCATACATGACTTGTGATTTTTTCCTCTCAGTTGTGGGACCCTTAAAATAAATCAATTTCCAAATGAATATGGACCAATTCTGATCAAAAGGTGGATTCAAAGTTTAAAAAATCAAAAGGAAAATTTTTACATGTTCCCTTTGTGAAGAACAGCCACTTTCTTGAATTTTGTAGAAACATACAATTGGAGGGGTACAAAATCTCCCAAAATGAAAGGCCAAAAAAATGGTGTGATTTTTTTTCCCCACAGAAAAAAATCAGTGTTATTTTCAGAACTTTTTACTATCAGCTCAAGTTTTGAAATATCTTTAATCCAGGCCTTTTTTCTTGCATTATGAAGTGCATTTTTAAAATATTTTTAATTCCTTGTATTACAGTAGACATGCCTAGAAACCACACCATGATCAGGGTCCATTGTGCTATGTGCTGTACAGATATATAGTATGAGACAAAGATGTATTATTTATTATATACAGAGATAATCTTCTGCACTGAAGAACCTACAGTCTAAATAGACAAGACACACAAACGGTGATAGAAAGGAAGTATAATCCCAATTATACAGATGGAGAACTGAGACACAGAGAGTGTAAGTGACTTGCCCTAGGTAACGCAGAGAATTTGTGGCAGAGACTTGAATTGAAACCAGTATTCCTGAGTCCCAGTCCAGTCCTTAATCATCAGACAATCTTTCCTCTCTAAAATACCATTTCCGTAGCAGAAGATGCTACACTAAAGCATTGCGAGACCTGGACCAAAGTGTACGTTAGTTGGCAAATTGGAATACTGGTCCTCTGCCAGTGGGATTAAAGATTCTTAATTGCATGAGTTTAGAGTGGGAATTACCATCTTGCTTGCTTTATTAAATTAAAGCTGTATTGGACAGTGCATCTCTGTTGATTGAAAACCGAATTTGAAGCTGAGCCCAGCTGTGCTTTGGCACAGATAACAATCAGAATATATTATTATAGAGTCAAGCATTAAAGATGGAAAATACCAAATAGGCCATCCAGCCCATGCCTCTGCCATCTGAAAAGACTTCCCAGTGAAATAAAAATTTATTCACATTTTCTTTTTCAAAGCTAAGACTACAAGACTACCTTTGATTCATACGGTCTATAACCCTTAGCTTCAAAACCACTTTCCAGTGCTACCCACTTCTACTTTCTCTGGTAAAGCTAGTTCAGAATCCAGCTCCCTTCCAATAGTTTGAAGTGCTCCTTTGATATTGTAAAGCACTAGTTCATTCCCATTGTACTCTCTAGTTCAGTCCCATTTCCCCCAAAACTTATGCTTTTCATGGAAGTCCTGGAGAAACTGGGGCCAAATTCTGGCTAGCCCTATCTCACAGACAGGAAAAGAACCTAGGAGGGGAGCTATGAGTGCAATTTGTAAGCTTCTATCCGGGCTCCTATAATCCAAAATTAACACTACAGATGCTCCGTGTTTGGTGGCACAATGAGGTATTTCAGGATGAATCTTTGGGGTTAGGTAACTGTGTGTTTTAGCAATGATCCCTGCTGACCCACCAATGGCTATTGTGACTCTCATGTTAGAGAAGAGATGGGACTCAGTTGTAATGTATAAAATGGGGATTTGTTACTGAGGCTGCTGGACCTGGTAAGCCTTCATTTCTCACAAGCTTCCTAGTTTCCAGATTTAGACTCTGACCCAGCATATTGACTTCAATGGGACCACTCATGCAGTTAAAGTTAAGCATTTGCTTAAGTACTTTGCTGAACTGGAACATGCAAAACAAAGCCTGCATGACTTACTGTCACCATACAAAGCATCTGATGAAGTGGGTTGCAGCCCATGAAAGCTTATGCCCACAGAAATTTGTTAGTTTTTAAGGTGCTACAGGACTCTCGTCACTACATAGGCTTCCTAAATCCTGGCTTGGACTCAACAGTCATGGAAGGGATTGCTGAATACACTCTAACACTTCCTCACCAGTCATACTCCTACATCTACTAGAAGTATTTCTGCAGGTGACTGGGAGTTCTGCAGGGTCCCACACTTAACAAGAATATGGGGTAAAAAAATTGCAGCAAAAGCAAAGAGAATTTGTGCCTATTTGGAACAATGAAGAAAGCCAGAAAGCCCGACTGGCCCATGAAGTTTGGCTGAGACTTGAAACCATTCTATTTGGAAAGCCTTAAAAACCCCTGCCTGGATTGCTTGCAACTTTTATTCATGTACATTATTTCTACTTTGTCATGTATGGCCTCTAGAAGTCAGATTATTTTCCTACTGAGTACCAAATGAGACTCTTAGCCTTGAGCCACTTATGGGTGGGTATTTCAAGTGACCCTAATGAATTTCATACTTTAGGGTGATGGTTTGTAGCTGTATGTTGATCCACATTTTTTATTTTTACACCCTCCCATTTAAACCAGTATCATTCACTTAATATCTGCAAAGCATACAAGGTTGCATACAGTGCAGTCAGGTTTGATTGGGCTGCCTCATTCCACGGGTAGGTGAGAGAGGGTCTGTCTGTCTGTGGAATCAGTCCACAGGTATGCAGTATTTCTGCAGCTATGTTCTTTTCTTCTTCTGTCAGAGAACAGGCCAGGCTGAAAATGCTTTCTTTGTCACTGGAAAGAATCCACTGCAAGATGCCATCCATCTTTGCAAATAAAGGAACCATGAAACAAAGGATAAGGGAAAACAGTAAAAATGACTTGAAAAGACAAACAGAATGTTTGTTCATGAGCTGGTAAATCAGTCTACTGGCCTAATAGCTATCTTGATGGTTTGCTATGAAATATGCAGGGAGAGGAGAAGAGCAGAAGAAGTTATATTGACATTTAGAGACCAATGGGCCATAATTTACAAAAGTAATTCGTAATTTTGAGTGCCCAGTTTCAAATCCCTGATTTTCAGAGGGTAAATGCTCAGCACTTTCTGAAAATTGGTACCATTTAAGGTATTTTAAAATCACTAGTCACTTTTGAAAATCTATCAGATTTGTAGGGCACCGTTCACTAGTATATTGGTTTTCATTAAAAGTATGTCAGAATTCCTTTAGTTAAAGGCACATGATGTCAGATGTCATGTCATGCATAACCTTATATAATTTTTTCCTTGTGATTCCAATCTTTTCCCTTTTGTCAAACAGAGAAATTCTGCACTCCTTACATTCATTTCAGTAGGTTTATCTGAGTAAGGATTGTAGGATTTACCCCTTTAGGTACTTTAAGACATACAAGCCCACTGTGACTTCAATGGACATGCATAAGGTGTAAGTCGGGCCAGAATTTCATGCTCTTTTTAATGGAACTTAATATAAACTACACATTCCTCTAGTGAGTCCCATGTACATCTAGTCTGAACCTTATTTGCCTCTGAAGTTCATGTGCAGACTTTTTTACCATGATTTCCCATACCATGTACAATATTACTTCTCTTCACCACTTCCTGGAATAGCTGATGGATTAGACAAAGTTGCTTCAGGATATATACTGCAATTTTTAGGGACACCCTAGCACTGGAGAATACTCTAGCCAGTTTAAAAGCTATTGTAGGTTTTTATTAGATTTTTGTAATATCTATCTATCTACCTGGATCTTTGATATTTCTGAAGTGTTACCTTTTCTGCAAATGAATTAAGAGTTTCAGCCCCAGGTCTGCTTATCTGATGCCTTTTGCCAGCACTAAATTAATCCCAAAGAACAATACATAGAAACTGGCTAAGAGTCCTACTGTGAAAGATGTTATCAGAGACAGCATTGATAAAAATTTTCTAACCAACCAAGGGACAGCCAGCACTTTTATACTTTGCTGTATGCTATGATCGAGCAGATGAGGTATTTACTCTTGTACCCTTAAGTAACAGGTTCACTACAGACATTGAGGAGCATAAATGCAGTATATTCTCAGTCCATCACTTTTTACTGCAGATACGTCTGCAACAGAGTAGTTACGGATATATGGAACCATCCCCAGTAGAAGATACATGGAGACAGATTCCAAAGTGGGTAGATTAAGTCTTTTCCTTATGCCTGAAATACTGTGAGAGAGGCTACTACTAGCAACAGTGCCTGTACTGGGAATACTGAGGTAGGGAGATCCCTGGGATCCAGTTACTGGAGACCTAATGCAGCCCTGAATTGGTCAGCCAGATACACAGATGATTATTACATTCTGGCCACTTGATACTGTTGTAAGATCTAGGGAGCAGGGAATGCCTGAATTCATGGTGCCTCTCAAGTCCCTTTGAGTCACATCATGATATAATCCTAACAAAAGAATGTGTGTGTGTGTTTAGAGGGGAGGAAATGGAAGCAACTGAGAGTCGTATAACTCTGGTTTGGCTAACATGCCTGGCACATGCTGCTGCTTCTGATTGTGGGGGTTGGAGAGGAAATCAGCTAAAGTATATTAGTGGGGGTGAGGGCAATGATTTGGTGGATCCTGACCCATCACAATCTCAATCCACATCTTAGTCCATAGATTCCTGCAAGGATAAATTGAAGATTAAGGGCCTGACTTTCACGAGCTCAGTTCCCATTTTCAAAGGGGTCAGCACTTTGGGGACTGCGCTCATAGAAAATCCAGCCATTCCGTCACAATGGGATCTGCTGGGTGCCCAGCTTTTTTGAAAATCTGGACCCACAAAATGAACAACGGGACCTCTTTCTCACTAAAACATTCAGCTCCTACAGGTATTGCTAAAAAATACACTCCTAGATATCACTCTGTTCATGAGGCAGCTGTAAGGACATAGGAAGAGTGGTCTAAATGGTTTGTCATGGTTGCTCTGCTACTCATGTTGACTATAAAGGAAGCACCTTGAGTTCATATAGCACCTGGGTGAATCTCACATGCACCATGCCTGCCAAATATCCCGCTGGCTGCTGTCCTGAGCTGTACAAATCAGCACTATTGCAGTGTTAACTAGTAAATAGTCAAAATATGAGAGTGGGAGGGTCTTACCAGCTCAAGTTGTTTGGTCACCATGTTCTTCTCTAGGCAGGTCAGAAGCAGGGGCAGCATTCTAAAGTCCAGATCTGTGAAAATTAATTCAGAACTCAGGGAGAGTCAGGAAAATGCCCGGGGTGGTATGCTCTAGAATGGAGCTGGAAATCCCTGTTGAAGGTACTGGGTGCACTGTAATAATGCATTAATATAAATCATGCTTTAAAAAATGCAATGTATCTTTTTTTCTCAACTGTTCTGTGAAAAATGCCAGATTAACAGTCCTTGAGACTGAAGCCCCTTGTTGCTAGAACAGGTAGAGTGCAAATGGTAGCAATGTACAAGCTTCTGTGCACATCCCCTTTCTGATGTGCCTCAGGCCTGATCTGAAGGGACCACTACTTGATATGAGAAGGGAACTCAATCTCCAAAGTCCATTCAGTTCTTGTTATGATTAAATGGTGGTGTTAGTGATGTGTATTCCTGTCCACTAGGAAATGGACTGAAATCCACCAGACACGTTTTACATAGAGCACTAGCCATCACCAGGTGATACTTTGTGCTGAATTTGAGAGATTTATTGTAGAAATGAAAGGTTCAAACAGCCCTGAGCTGTGTTGTTCCTCTTGTTTCCTATGGAGTCCTAAAGATCTCCACTCTAAAACCACAGCCCTTCCAATCAAGGTTTCACAGGAGTTTCAGTGAGAGAATGCTGTCACACTTCAACTGTTTGCAGTATTCACCATGACTAGATGTCCCAATCTAGGACCCTGTGGCCTGGAACTGGTAAAGTAAGAAGCAATAGTTTTAGCAAATGGCCAACACAGATTCTATATGGCAAACCCTGAGACTTGACAGGTAAAAAAACATAGAGGAGAAGGGAAAAGCTGCAGAATACCATAGCAGCAGAGAAAAATGGTGGGAGGAGAACATACTGGGATCAAGGTGAAACCAAATCTCAGAGCCATTCTGAAGATGAAGAGGGGATTTGCTAACGTGCATTTCATCCCTTGAGATTCTCCGAAGCAGTATTTCTCAGTCTTTTCAGGTTGGCGATCCCTTATTCAAAGTAAAAAGTTTTCCCATCCCCTGTACATTTATTATAAAAATAAAAGTAAAAATGTATCAACAACAACAATATAATTTATTTGTGTGTGTGTTTTGAGAGGTTTACAAAGAGCACTAGATCTTGAAGTGTGTGTAGGGAGTGAATTTTTTTTTTTTGCTTTAGATTGTAATAAAATTTTCCATGCCTCATGATCCCCCCCCGATTGTCTGTCATGTCCTACTGGTTGAGAAATACTGCTGCAAAACTAACACCTGACCACTTCATTACACAATTTTCTATTCTTATTTCAGTTGCAGAAACTTCCCCTAGTTTTTTGCTTCCTTCTCACCAATACATTTTCCAAATTCATGACTAGCAGTATGAAAAAAATATACAACTCAAATGACAAACTGCAGCCTTTCTTGCCTCTCTTCTTAGAGCTCCATGAATCTCTCTCATTCATAAGCTGCAGCACATGCACGCAAAACAAAATTTGTTTTGCAGCTGCTCTTCCATGAGTCTCAGATCAAAGATGTGAGACCCATCAGTGCTATCAGAGCAGTGCATATCCAATTATTTAAGGAACACATTTGGGGGTTGTCTGTCTGTCTGTCATGTGTGGATTACATATTTGAAATCTGTGCCTTGGAAGATGCTTAACCTATAAAGATCCAAGTCTATTTCTCCAGGGATATGAAGCAGAAAACATCAAAGGGGGCCTGGCATTTTAAGTTATGCTTCGAACAGGTTACCTAGGGAGGTTGGGGAATCCTTGTCACTGAAGGTTTTTAAGAACTGGTTAGATGATCATCTGTCACAGCTGGTCTAGGTTTATTTAATCCTGCCTCAGTGCAGCGAGGTGGACTAGATTACCTTTTGAGATCCCTTCCAGCCCAACATTTTCTATGATTCTGTGATTTTGCCCTGATGTTCAATTTACTGATGACCCTTCCATTCCCTCATTATGCTGTGTTTGTGCTTTTCTGACATGATGCAGCAGTAATGCAAAGGCTGCTGCTTCCAATAGTCCTGCTTTGGGCAGGGGGTTGGACTAGATGACCTCCTGAGGTCCCTTCCAACTGTAATATTCTATGATTCTATGACTTGTGAAAGCCTAGTTTCCTTGGATATGGATAAAGTGAACACTGCTCTATAAAACTTAATACTTCTAGTAAGACTTCATGATAGTGTATAGGCTGGACTTCTTGCAAGATAGATTGGAATATCCTGAATGTGCTTCTGAGCATATCCCAGAAACTCAGCCAAATTTGTGTACTATTTGAATATAGATAGTGCTTGCTGAACAGCAATAATATCAGTTGCCTGAAAGAATCAGCAGAAGGAGAGACAGCTCAGGTTGGGTTCTCTCAAGTTCTCAATAGGAGTCGGTCCTGATTTTGAGAGAACACAGGGCCAATAGAAATTCTACATCCCACTGAAAAAAAATCAACCCAGGAAGCTCAGATGAGCAGATGGGTATATGGCTATTTATATCCAACACATAAAACGACAGAACTCTATGTGGAAAATCTAGTTCTTCATGGATAAGGACAATCATTCATGCTTTCTCTAAGTCATAAGTTTTTCAAGCAACTTTGGGACTGTTCTGCACTGATTGAAGTCTCCATACCTTCTAAAGAAGAACACAGAAAGTGCACCGGTTGCCATAATGAAAGGGCTTCTTCTCTCCCGCCCTCAGAGAAAACTCCTAAATCATGAAGCAAGTTTTCCACCTGAGGCCGAAGAATATCATCCAACAACTCCAGCATTGAGTGCTTAGGTTGACCCCCAGCTAAGGAAAGCTCCAGCTGGTGATGAAATTAATAAAAGAAGAGGATGGAAAAAAAGGGAAGGCTGTCAGTCAAAGTACAGATTCTTCCCCCAGAAGCTTTGCATTGTGTGTATAAAAATGTATGTGTAAGCATTTGTGCATGTGTAACCCACTGGTGTATGTGTTTTATGGGTTTCCTCTGCTGCCTGATCTGCAGACGATATGACCCTAAAATATTGACTCAACTCAAATTATAGCAGCTCATGCTTTTAGCCCTGGAGGTCCCCAGTTCAATACCCAGGCAAGATGGAGGCTGTCATATTTACAAAAAGACCTGCCCTCTGCTTATGCTCAAAAGTACCTCAGAGGCAACGAGTGCTTCCTACAATCACAGAATACCTGCACCAACATGCTTCAAAGCTAATCTAAGGAGATTGCCTTCAAGTAGAAAAGAAAACGGTTATGTTTCCATGGCCCATTCTTGACCTCTGTTCTGAGACTGACAAACAGTGTCAATTATGTGGTACTTTTGTGACATGGATACCTGTCTCCTTAGCACTGTACTGAGACCACCAGACAAATGGAAACAACTCTCAGACATTTTCCACCAGGCAGGATGCAAAACAGTGACCTAAAGGTGAAAGGCTGCACTCTAAATCCCGTTACTAATTTCCTGAACCATCAGGTCCCACAATGAATGCAATAGTTAAAGTATTTGACTCTGATTCTCATTTACACTAAGGCCTCTTTACTTTACTTTCATTTAAACCACCTTAAGGCATATTTACACTGCCAGAGTGCTGTAAGGGAGTCTTAGTGCAAATGCAAATCAGGCTCTATATTTTAAACTCTTCCTTTTGGTAGCTCACAACTGTCTAAAATCTGGTCTACACTTAAAAATTAGATCAACTTAGCTATGTTGCTCAGGGCTGTGAAAAATTTTGCTCCCTAAGCACTGTGGTTAGGTTGCCCTAACCCCCATTGTAGGTGCAGCTAATGTTTCCATGCACCTAGTTACCACCTCTCAGATAGGTGGATTGACTACATTAATAGAAAACCCCCTTCTATATATACTATGAAATGACAGCAGCACCCCTGCACCCTTGTAACTGTGCAGCTGTAGTGTAGACATACTCTTAGACATTTGCCTCCTGGCATCTGTGTCAGGGATTTTCTATGTAGCAGGATGATCTTTCTAGCCTATCGCTCTGTTATGTCTGTGTGGATTACAAAATATTGCAGTGACCAATCAGTTGGGGTGATGAATGTGTATCTAATCTCTATTTAAGTGGCACTTGGCATGTATTCATTTCACAAGTGCACCAATCAATGTGTTTCTTGGCTTAATGTGAACTTGTAAAATAAAATTTAAAGATGCACATACCACAGTTTTAACAGCTGATATAACATCACCATCCTGCAGAAAGCTCTCAAAGGTTCCTAGCAGCTTGAGCCTGAGATCCTGATTGAGATACATCAGCTGCTCACATTCTTTTTTGATGGTGCCCTTCGCTTTCTGAAATGCTGCTGGCAGATAAAAAGAAACGTATCAGCTCTCAGCCAACCTACTCACCTAACATGGCAATAAGCTACTCCAAGTCTGACCATGGTGTGATGCATAGCTGAACGTGTTCTAGTGCTAAAGCAAAATAGGGGAGTCAAGCAACAATGTTTTCACTGCAGTGATACTGGCCTATTCGGGAAAAAAATTAAATCTAAAATCAAACCACACAGTAAAATAAAAATAACAGAGCAAATATTAGTAGCACCTATAACTCTCGAGACAGGATTCTGGGGTATCATTCCCAGCTCTGTTATGAGTTCATTTTGTGAACTTGGGCTAGTCACTTCAGTTTCCTCCATCTGTAAAGTGGGGTTGCTGATATCCACCTCATAAGGGTGTTGTGGTGGCTAATCAGTGTATGTCAATCACTTTGTGGGATGCTAGATACATAGGTTAATATTCTGCAGAGTCCCTTTTCAAGCCCTCTGAGATCAGAAAAACAGAAGCAAAATATGAAGAAAGGAATTAAGAGCATGTTACTTGCCTGTTTGTGAAGACTCTGATTCATCGCTGAAGCCTGAAATGAGAAAACCAACAGTTTTATCGTACTAAAATTAAATTGAAGGAGAAACTTAACAATACTATGTCCTTCTCTGGGGCCCTTTCTCAAGACTTTCAGAGAACTTTACAAGCAGCCATTAACTGAGCTTCACAACCTACCCTCCGCCCCCCACAGGAGATAAAAATAATCCTGGAGGAGCGTGGTTATATCCATTTTACACTGTAGTTTACTGGAATCTAGAGAGTTGAAATGGCAGAACCAGGAACAGAGTCCACGAGTTCCTGACTCTTCTTCATGTTCACTAATCACTTAGACTTGCATTCTGACAGTCCAGATATGTGCCAGGTAGCTTTATCCTATAGCTGTATCCTACGGGGTCTTCACTCATAGCATATCTGCTAATCATTTTACTCCATGCATTGGTGCTATCATATCAGAGTCCCTCCTAAGTACCCAAGTCCCATTGTCATTCTTTCAACCATAGTGACTGATTTGAATGTCTTTATATTATCTCCCTAAGTATCCACTCCAAATAATTTCCCTTCCAGTCCCAGTAAAGTTTTAGGAGTGGCTCATGGCTGGTAAAGCAGCCTAAATGAATTTCTATTACTCTAGCTCAACAAAATATCTATGTTGACTCATTTTTACTTCAACCATTATGAGACATGCCTGAGATGCGCTGCTGAGAACCCGCTAGTTGAGAGATGCTGAGGGGGAGAGGAGGAGTATCTAAATGATGTGAAGTAAGAGAGTGAAGGAAGTTAGATGTAGCTAGAGAAGGCCAATAAAATAAATTGCATACCATCATAAACAAATGAAGGCTTCCTATTCCTATACTTATGGCCATCTGGAGAAGAAAACAGAAATTATTATTAATGATATTTTGACCTTATGTTAGGATCTCAAAGTGATTTCCAATCACTCACTAATTAGCCTTTAGCATACATGCAATCCTTGTAAAATTATATTATCCCCATGTCAACAGATCAGGAAACTGAGGAACAGAGAGGGTAAGTGATTTACCCACAGTCACAGCAAATCAGTGACATGGAAGCCAGGACTCATTGTAACAGTAGCATCTGAAATCAATGGATATTGGACCGCTGCCAAATGAAAGTGGCATAAACTTGTGTAACTCTAACCCATGGTATGTAATTGCGGCCAGGAAACAGAGACCAATCTCTTTCCAGCACTTCTGAGATCATACTTTTGTTACAGATGGGATATTCAGTCCCCAATTCTCACCACAAGATACAACTGCTATGTTTCATCTAATATTGTTGTGAGGAAAATGTGCTGTGCTTTGGACTGCAGAAAGCAAAAAGAATATAACTTCATTAAAGTTGGACCCATTACCCCACATTACACGGGACTTAATGGTTTCAATTCTTAGCTTAGATCACTTACAGAAAACTCTTTCCTTCTGGATAGTCAGGGGCTGTACTACATATGCCAGGACAGTGCCCTGAGGAATCAGTATCTTCTTCTTTTTAATGCTCTTGCCCTGCCCCTGTGGAGTTAAAAACAGCCACACGTCTCTGATAAGATTACTAAGGCAGGTCAATAAATCCTCAAGTGGATACTTGACAAGCATTGATTCTTGACAGAGTCTATGGGGGCATGGGGGTTCTCCAGCTCCTTCATCAGAAACAGGCTTTTGCTTATTTATGGCTTTTAAACAAAGTTGCTTTGGAGCAGTTTGTCAGGAGAAAGGAACAAGCTGCAAGAAGTAGCCTCTTGTTATGTGCCTGATTTCAGCAGAGCAAAATGCTATGTAAACCTAGTGTTTTCTCTCTCTCTCCCTCTCAAAATCGTTATGTGAATTTAAGTGTTGGTGCAAGTATGGCCAATAGATAGCTCAAGAGCCTTGGATGGTATAGGCTGAGCTTTCACACTACTCCCTGCTGGTGTGCCCCAAACTTCACCTATTGAGACTGTCCCTTGGAGTGAGAAGCAGAGTTCACACTCAAGTCGTGGCTTATCTTTGGAGGCTACCTACAAGTGGGCCAGTTAGAGCCAATTGTGTTGTTGGTTTTGACAATACCTGTTCACTGAGAACTGGAGTGAGAAGAAGCCTGCCTTCCTTTCCCCTGCCATTATGGCTTTCCCCACTCCCTGAGGCATGGTGTGACTGTTGCTGCATTTGTGTCAGCTGCAGAGCACAGGATCTGTACCCTGCAGAGACCTTCTGTGCCACCCTAGAATGGGCCAGAGGAGACATGAGGTGCTTCTGCCCAAAACGGGCTGAGCAGCAAGATACCAGGATGGGAAATTAAACCAGAATCTCGTGCATGATGGCCATACAGAGCATGGCCACCAATGGCAGTGGGGGCCAATATGGTATTGACACCCACCTATGAAATTCTACTGTTGTGTCACTTCTGAGGAATATGTGCTACAGTGTTTCGGGTGCAAATGAGGCCAACCACTTCATCCATGTAGCTAGTGAGTGACTAATTGAAGAGTTGTTCCTGGAAATGAACACTTCTGGCAGGTGCATTGAACTAGAAGGGAGATATATTTATTTTTACTTTTATTTCATTTGTTTATTTCACTAGCTCAATGCTCCAGGTGCCTTACTAGGCTAGCCCCAATATCATGCTCTTTGCAAGCTGGCAGGAACATAGATGTCAATACAATGGCACCAGCCACAGCTGAGTCGGAGATCTGCAGTCTGTCTGAGATGACGCACTACAAATGCACAAACCTGTATTCCACATATTTCCCCTGTGATGATCTGGACTTTGCCTTCTCCCTGGCTCATCTTCTCAATGAGCATTGGTTCCTTTATCTCAAAAGCCTCAATCACAACATACAGCTGCCTCCTAGTGGAGCCTAAGAACTCCTTTATGAACTCGTGTGACATGTCAATTTTCCTGCAGAGGACACAGAGTAACAATGAGAACATCATCTACTGTTACTACAAGGGATCTCAGCCCTTGTGTTTCAGGGCAACTGCCAAATACTAACTGCATCTGGCTAGGGAAAAACCTCCCCATGAGCAAGTTGTTACTTATGTAGTGGGAGGAAATCCTTACACCATCTTCTAGGGTTAATGCTCTATCTTAGAAATGTAAATGGGCCTTATCACCACAGCATCTGACTGCCTAACAATTATGAATGGACTTACCCTGACGAAACCCCTGTGAGGCAGGGAAATACTGTTACCTCTGTTTTACAGATAAGGAACTGAAACACAGAGAGGCTAAGTGAATTGATCCACGTCACATAGGATGCCTGTGGTAAAATAGTGAATTGAGCCTAGGCCTCTGCAATTCTAGAGCAAAACTTCACCACAAGGCCATCCTTCCTACTGGCACAGCCCTGCAAGACTCCCCAGGGCAATAAGGACTGGGAATGCTGTGCTCAATCCTTGTGGGAGAGGAAATGCTGTAAGTCATTCCATGAGAACTTTCTGGCCATCTGAGGAATTAGTTTCACCTGCCAGAGGGTTGCTGAGCTACAGTGAGAGGTTTGCCTTCCTCTGCTAGGAGCATGGCTTCTGTGATGCAGGGTCTCCAGGGGCTAGGAAGGGGATTAAATGCTGCACACTGTTGCATTCATTTGGAGTTATATGGGCTCAAAGGATTAAAAGTGTTAACGTGACCCAATCACTGTTTAACATTAAACAGTTTTAAATAAGATTTGGGGTTTGGTAATACCGAGACCTCAGCCTGCTTACTGTCATGGCAAACACAATATTAACTTTTTAAGAACCTTTTTATGAAAGATACAGATAAAAAGGAAAAACAGGTAAAGCATTTTAAATCTTTAGGAAGCCTTTCATTTCAACAATATCCCCTGTTCCCTTTCTCTGGGGAGAATTTTTGGAAGGAAATCCCTCCAACTTTCAATCTTTTAGATGGTATTAAAGATGATAATAACTGACATTTTGGGGGGAAAACAGAAGAAGAGTTGAAATGGGCTAGTATTGTTGGTGGTGCTGTTGTTAAAGTCTGATCATGTTTCCTAAAAGACATACACATACAAGACAAGAGAGAAAAGAACTGTCTCTGGTATTTACTTTTGTTTGCACTCTTACCGCTGGAGAAACATAGCTGTGGAATATGGTTTTATTAGCTTATCCGAGACTGGCAAACTTGTACTAGCCTCAGGCTGTTTGGGGCATTGCTTTTAACTGCCTCTTTTATTGCAGGCTTACAGCAGCATTGCAGAATATGCAGTCTGGGCTGGCTAAGACAGGTCCTTACTAGACAGAAGGAAAAAGGAGAGAAAGAAAAGAAAAGAAAAAGACAGTGGAGAAGGGAAAGGACACTAGGATCTGGGAAGGGAGGAGAACAAACTCTCACATCCCAGATGGTGTTGGGGTTTAGCCAGAGCCAGTGGAGGTGACAATGTCATTTGGCCCCTTTCTCTGGCCCAATCTGGTTGGGGGATAGGACAATTAAAGTCCAGAGATGTTACAGTGGATCCTGGGGTTTTAGGAGATGGTGGGGATGGTAGCCATGATGGTAAAGCTCACTCCTTCCCAAGATAGCAGCTGTCAAACACCTTTTGAATTTCCCCCAAAGTCTTTTAAGGACCCCAAAGGAGGAGCGCTGAGTAGAATAGCCCATCCCCTCATTATTTCATTCACCACTTAGGCCTAATTTTTGACCTACCAATTTTGGTTTATTGATTTCTGGTCTCACACTTTTTTTTTTTTTTGTTTACCAGGTTTAATATCTGCATACTCCTTGAATTATATTAGTAGGCCTCTTAGTTTGTAATAATTCAGTCTTTCTGTCTCCCTTTTGTACCTTTTCCATCAACATTTGTTGCAATACGTTATTGTGACATTCTATAAACTTTCACTCATGTTTTACTGTTGAGCTCATGATTAGAGTCAGTTTGCAAGCCCAGTATTGCAACAGTGCCTGGGTGTGGAGAGTAGATCTCAAGGCTGCAAAGGCCTAGAGATAACACCCAGAAAAGATAAAATAAAAATCCATACTCACCACTGCTCTTTTTTAACTATGTAGGCTTTTCTCACTGATGTCGGAGAGACTGAAAATGAGCTCCTCCCTGAGCCAGCAAAGTCTACTTCTGTGGGATGTAACTTAAGGCTGAGATTTGCTCCTGCTTTTTGATCCATAGTCTTGGAGTACAGTAGCAGATCATCATATTTCACCTCTTGGGAAACAAACTTCATCAGGTTTCATTTATTGCAGAAACTCTTATTTGTATTTGTTCATATAAGGTTTACCTCAATCTCTCACCACCAGCTTCCCACAGACCCTTAATTTATCCAAAAACCATCTGCTTTGTTAGGTAGCTGGAAACAAGTCTCTCCCAAGGAGGTTGGGGTCTGCCTCACATACACTGCAGGTGAGCACCAAAATCCAGTGAGGGATTTATGAGTGACCTGTGAGATCTAGTGGTCAGAGCGTAAGATTGGGTAACGAGGATCTCCTGAGTTCTAGGCCAGGTTCTGAAACTGACATGCCCTGTGTCCTTGTGCTTGTTTCCTTGTGGCTTAGTTTACCCATCAGAGTAAACAGTATAACAATACTTACCTACCGTACCTCCCAGGAGGTTTGTGAGGGCTTAAGGAACTATGATTTGTAAAGCGCTCGGGATCCTTGAATTGTACATGCTAGGGGGCACAGTTATTAGCTGACCCTTTCCCAAAATAACTGGTGACCGCTCAGCAGCCGCTTAAGTCTGAATTCAAGTCATACCTGCCTCCAAAGCTGTTCCTTCTTTGAATACATCTGCAAGTTTATAAGGAGTAGCAAGATATTTTTTGGGTTGCCAAGGCAGCCTGGACTGCTCCTTCATGACCAAACAGAAGGGTCTGTAGCTATCGGCACCAGCCAAGCTGGATACAGGAATGAGCCTCCCGTCAGGGTCCAGCTCTTGTGTGAGCTGCTTGGCTACTTTAGTAAACATTTCCAGCCACTTGTAGCCAAATCTGGTTAAAGATGGAACAGAAGAAGGTAGTTGATGGGTTAAAAATGGACCATCTGTTGAGGCAAAGGATTGGAATACATGAAGCTAACATAACACTTCTTCTCATCTCTTATCAGCTGTAGATTACAAAGCACTTTACTGAGGAAGCTATTATTAATTATTGTTTGCATTATGGCAACTCCTAAAGACATCAGCTGTGATAAAAATTCTGTTGTGCTAGTCACTGTACATACATATAGTAAGAGACAATCCCTGCCCCACGGAGCTTACACTCTAAATAGATAATATAATCAATACATTACCTAGCTCACAGGAGTGTTTTGAAGCTGATTTAATGCCTGCATAGTGGTTTGTAATCTTTGGCTGACAGGCACAATATAAATATGATGTATTATTATTATCGTTGTTATTACTTACACTCCACAGGAAAAGCTTCTGAAATGAACCAAACCACGCTATTTTTGGATGTCTTGCAACATGGGCAGTTCCTGTAGCCTGTCCCTTTCTTCACTGAGAAAGATTCAGCAAAAAGGAAAACACTAACTACTTCTCCAGTGCAAAATACGCCCCTTAGAAACTCAGCAACCTTAAAGGAAGCACTAAAAGCCTATCCTCAGCATTCAGAAATCATGTCAGGCCCCCAAAATTATAAGAATAGTTTAAAAATCATGTTACTTTAAATTATAATAAATTTGGGGTTCTTTTTCTTTAACTTTTAGTTTTTGAGACTCTAAGGAGCACTCAGGTTACATTTTCAAGCTTTTATGAGCAACCCCAGAAATTTATCTTTTTCAAAAACATGTAAATACTGAGATTTTCATATAATCACTTAACTCCAGGAACTGGGACCTTAAAAAAAATACCAGATAGCATGAGAGTTGATAACACTGCTGTTTGATACATGACACATCACTGATCTTTTTCTGTGGAAATTAGAGTTCACGGTGGATTAGCTATACAATTCATGTATATCATGGTCTTGTCTGAGTTCATAGTTGATTTTCTTTTTGTCTACCTCCTGCAAACTGACTATCTTCTGCAAAATGTGTCATATCTGGCAGTGCCTGCTCAGGGAAAGCTCAGCTTTGGAATAGGTTGGAATGAGGAGTGGTGCTGCAGATTGAAACTAAGGCACACTGACAAAGGAGCAGGTGCCAGAGCTGGAATAGCAAGGGGCTGGAAGTCAGGACTGAGGTGCATTGGTAGGGTTGTATGTAGGAGGCCCAGGACAGGAATAGCAAGACAGAAGTGGGCCAGGATTGAGGTGCACCAGGAGAGAGCTGTGCAGAGAGCCCCGGACTGGAATAGCAGGGGTGGAAACTGAATTGGCAGAGATGGATGAGTGTCCCAGGACTGAAAGAACAGATGTTGAAAATGGGAATGAAAAGAAGATTTCTATCGGCATGTTTTAAAAAACTGACTTACCTGCACTCTTACCCCTCACTTGTCCTGGATACGGAGAAAGTTCCCAGTTCTTTTAATTGTGAGGAGAGGAGACATCCGATGGCACTGGACTGTATAATCCATTCCCACCAGTGAACTTCTGCTACTGAACTTTAAATCATCAAGCAGTGACTTGCTTTAAGTTCTAGGCTGTACATTCCCCAAAAAGAGAAGTGAAATCACTGACTTTGGATTGCTTCACTAGTTATGTTCATATGACTAAACCTTGCAAATTTCCGTTGGAACACCACAATTGGCTTAAGGGTTTTGGAGCAGTTATGATGATTGTCTGCAAAGATGAGGAGAGGACAGAGTAGTTAAATAGACATGGAGAATAATAGATGAGGGACTGGGAAAGAGAAATGGATGTGACAATTCTTAAGTCAAATACATTTTTATTAACACTACTAACCTAGGTAATAAATCCCATTTATAGGATCTGGATTCTTTTATTTTTATATGGATGAGCTATTACAGTTGTTCTTTCATATAGACGACCAATGGCACTGTGAATAAAACTGGGTCTCTTTTATTGAAGACAGTGTAAAATCAAATAAGTGTACTAGCTTTCCAACAGGAGATGATGAACTAATGTTCTAAGCATTGGAACATGGATTAGGCTCAGCTCATGGGATTCCCTACCGGTTGGCAGTGTTACCTTCAGTAGGGGAAAATTTTAGCACCCCTGCACTAAATGAAAGAGACCAAGGTATGTCAAGAAGTTCCACTCTTTCCCCCCTGAAGACTGCATTAAATTCCAACAGGACATTCACCTGTGCAGAGACCACTGTGTCTGACCATGAGCCTGTTGTTCTAAGGCTGATTCCCCAGCAAATAGATTGGCTGGGCTTAATTTTTAATCTATTGTGGGGATCTGAGTTGAGGAAGAGGCAACTAGTGGAGTAGGCTTGCTCTAGGAAGGGAGCATGTTTGCTATGGCCTTATGCTTGTAAGGCAATGTCAGACTGATAGGACAAAATTTACTTTTCTTTAGCTCGTTTTGACCCAGGAAGTAGTAACACAACATAGAAAACTTCCTCTAAATAGCTTGTTGGTCCAAGATTGTGCATCATCCATTGGTATGGGTGCCAGAAGACCCAGAGATGGAGAAGGGGTTCATAGACCTTTTCTCTGTAAGACCCCATCTCCATAACCACAATGTGAGGCAGGTCAGTGATGGCAGATGGATTCCTTCCCACATACACATCTCTTTCCTTCCACAGCTGATCCCTAAAAGATCAGAGGAAATTGTCTGAAAGGCTAACTTTTGTAGGCAAGAAAGAAAACTACCACCATCTGTCTGGAAGCCTCTAATCGGCAGGAGCACAGCCATCAAAATAAGTAACATCATGGTTGTGTCTGGAGCAAGATGTGATAAATGAGGCTAATTTCCCATGAAAAGGAGCTGTTGTTCCACATAAAGGCGTGAGTTTTACCAGGTGGTGACATGCACCTTGGGTGGAGTGAGCACCTGCAAACGGCAGTAGAGATGACAATGGATATGCCACCAGCAACAATACCATATTCTAGTATAATATCTGGTATAATGCCCTCTGTTAGCTTAAGATGTTTGCCCGTTACTGGCAGGCGGAGCTCTTCCCAGCCCTGCACTGGGTGCAAATTGATCACTGCAGGGGTCAGGAAGGAAGTTTTCCTCCCATGTGGAGACACCTCCAAATTATGAAATCCCAGGGAAGCAGCAGTCATACAATGTGTGTTCTTTAGCCTGGCTGCTGGCTTTGTGCATCCTTCAGCACCAAATCTGACAAATTGGTTATGTTTGGTTGCACAGATCAATATGATCTAGTGGGTAGAGCAGGGAACTTTGCACCAGAGCTCCTGGGTTCTTTTACTATCTGAGCAATTGATGGATCTTTTAGGCAAGTCTCAGTTTTAGTTTACAAGTGTTATAAAGCACATCATGAGAATTAATGTTTGCAAAAGGCTTTAAGCACCTCAGATGAAAGGTTCCCTGTAATATAAAGACAACAGTTTATTAGCTACTTATCTGTTCCTCGAACAGGCCTCTAGATTATGTCCCTGTTTTGTTTTACTGCTACTAACTGTGGTAAAAAAATCAATGCTTATCAAATAGAAACAAGATAAAATATAGATTGCTCAGCCAAAGAGCTACCAAAGGGACATGTTATAACTATGTGCAGGTATCTGAAGGGTGTAGGCAATAAGGAGGAAGAGGAATTGTTTAGTGGTATGAGGGGGAACGGGTTGCAACCAAGAAACTGGGCAAAAGGGATTTTTAGGCAACAAGGAAAAAATTCGCTAAGATATGATCTTTCATATCCATCTACACAGCTAAAACTCTCATCTAGACCCTCGTGTCTCGATTACTGCAACATCCTTCTCTCTGGCTTTGAAAAATGCACTCTTGCCTCACTCGTATCCGTTCAGAATGCTGCTGTAAAGTTCATTCTCCTAGCCCGTTGTTCTGACCACGTCTCCCTTCTCTTTCCAGGTCTCCACTGCCTCCCCCTCTTCTATTGCATCAAATGTAAATTACTTGTCTTCACTGTCAAGGCTCTTCATGGCCTCTCCACACTCGACCTAACCTCTCTCATTCACTATCAAGCTACCTACTCCTTTGATTGGCCCAGGACACCAGCCTCCAACACCTACTTGTTAAATTTTCAAACAAGTCCTTTCGTTCTTTCACCCCTGCTCCCTCTCATGCTCGGGAGGGGCTCTCTGTAAATATCTGTAAAGCTACCACCTTCAGATCCTCCTTAAAACTATCTTTTGCCAAGACGCCTACATGAAACTTGACACCGGTTAGGCTGCTGGTGAGCTGAGACTTCCGCCCATCATGCCGAGCAATATTGTCTCACTATTTTCTTGCAGTCAGCCACCTATGTGTCTGTATCCAGCTGTTGTCTTTTTCTGAGACTGCAAGCTATTTGGGTAGGGACTTGTCTTGTTGTTCTTTGTACAGTGCCTACCACCAGGGGGTGCTGGTCCATGACTCAGACGCCTAAAGATCTTTTGTAGTATAAATTATTTATTGTTAATTATTATTATTGAAAGATGTTTCATTGCAAACAGCACTAGACAAATGGCGGAAGATATATTGTAGGGAATAATCCTACACTATTTTAGGGGCCTGGACTAACTGCGGTTTAATAAGCTTCCTCTAACTGTAGTTTCTCTGTTTAAAATAAGTAGAAAATAAAGAGTAATCTTAGGCTTCTTAGAGGTTGTTTTTTTTTTTAAAACTAACTACTGATGGAAAAGCTAAAGAAAAGTTAACCTATTAACAAATGGACCTGTGTGTGTCTTTGGTTGTGGTACTGTTCTGAAGATTCTTCTGCAAAATTTCCTCTCCCCTGCTCTGGCTGAGCGGGGACAGTTCTCAGATGATAAGTGTCTAAACAAAGGAAGCAGTCATGCAACTGAACCTGGAAGAACATTTCTTTTGCAGAGTGCAATTTCTCCTGCTGCCTGTTGACTTCTCTGCTGCCACTGATGGGGGCAGAAAAGTTGTAGCACCAATATGGTTCAATTGGGCCCATTGAGTGAGATTTTTAAAGATATTTAGGCACCTAAAAATTGGTGCCTAGTGGGATTTTCAAAAGCAGCATGGTACCTAACTCCCATTGATTACAATGTGAATTAGGCACCTAGGAGCTTTGAACATCCGATTAGATGCTTATCTGCATCTTTAGGCACCTAAATACTATTAAAAATGTGGTCCATTATCTATCTCCATCCTTTGTATACTGACCAGATGCAGTCAGTCACACCATGCAATGCTTTGGGCACACATGGCTGAAACCAAAATGAACCCTCTGTATACACAAATTGCAAAGAGGCAAAACAAATGGCTTTCTGGACATATAGCTAACAGTTATGAACAGATGCCATAACTAGAGCTGTGCACGCTACAGAGGAACTGCTGGTGATAGAGCATAAATGACTGTAACCTTATAACAGCCTCCCTGGAGTCTGGCAGTGCCCAGGGGCACCAGTCTGAGAGAATTGCTCAGATGCAATGTCATTAATGGAAGCCATTGAAGAAAAAAGCCAAGGATATATATGTATGCAGACTGTCTGTGTGATAGCGACATATTCTGGTATCTTAGATTCCACTGCACTGATGAGCATGGCATAAATGTTTAGAGGCAGAGAGAGGGAGAAAGCATCACAGAGACTGGCTCCCCTCTGTGTTCCAACTCTCAGTTACACCCAGATTCAGAAGACATACCCTAGCTCAAATAAAAAGTAGCTCAGTAGTTCTGCTGTGAACAACATCACTGCAGTGATAGTCGCTAGGGCACTAGTAAAAATAAAGAAATAAACAAGCGTATCATGTGTTGTCCTAACACATGGGAGATTCCCCCAGGCTATGGTCTCCACTCCCCTCTAGGATATAGAATTTATTTGCTCCAGTTGCTGTAGGCCAATTACAGTTAGAACAAAATAAACAAATGCTGCTGATCTGGCTGGCTCACTGCTGGATTAACATGAAGGCTTCTCCACCACCCTTCCACCCCCTGCTTCTGCAAGATCTACCTATCTAATTTAAAAACTCTAAGTGACCTGAATTTTTCTGTTCCTGTGCATGGTCTCCTGTCTGCAGAAACCTAACTGCTCTGTGTTCATTAATTCAAAGGTAAGGTAGAGTTACCAATAGGTGATGTGCTGGGATTAGAGTATCTTATTTCTAAAAGCTCCATCCTAACAGAAAGCAGAATGCCAACAATGACCCAGAAAAGTAGGCTAGCTATGGTTCTCAGGGCCAGGGAATGGGGCTCCACCAGCATGAAGGACAGGGGCATTTGCATTCCCTAAATGTTATGAGGAAACTAAACAGCTTTTCCTGCCCATGATGTTAAAGATATATTGTCAGCTTTGAGGGAGGCGATGGAAATATACAGAGGCAATGTTTTCCAAGGGAGGATTTGAAATTGACATCATCACTGCCTGCCCTTTGCCCCATCTGGATGTGGAGACATAATGTCTTTCTCTGCTCACAGGGAAGTCTTTTTCTGCATATACAATCCCAGCACCCCCACAGAAAGTCAAAGGCCAGAAGGTACCATCAAGACAGACTAGTCTGACCTGCCTCACACAGGATGGGCATGGAGAGGCAAACAAGCACCTAATACTAATATACACTTGGACATGAACAGAGAACCATACACACAGTCACAAAAAGCCAATGGACGTGCTTTTACATCAACACCCTTGTACCCACAACACCAACACACACACACACCCCCACACACAAGAAACCAGTACATATGCACACACCTCAAAAGACACAGACACACATATAGTACCCATATAGATACACTCATAGACTCGCACAGAATGTGACTACTCACTCACATTTGGACACATGGACTTTCCTATTCCCCTTTTTTGGGCTACTTCTTCTTCTTCTATTTCCTTTCTGCTGCTGTACTTGCCTAGCTGTTCAATGCCTTTTTTTTGTTTGTTTTTTAATATTTAGTATTTAACCACCACCTTTTACCCTGGCTCTCAAAGACAAGTAGCAAAATGTCTTCATTTGCCAGCTAATCAAAAGAATATTGTAGAGAATATGTGGGTGCTCTAATAATACCATACTAGCCCTTCCTTAGATCCCTTCAGGGATGAGTTCTGGCTGCCAGTTTAAATAAAATGAATGGAAGGAGCGTTTATTAAAGGACAGATCTTCTGAATTTGAGCCTCAAGCTTCCAAAGGTCTGGCAGCAATTGAGAATGCTATTGTCTGTATATGATACATCTACACTGCACAACAACAAAAAACTCACAACAGCTATTTGCCAAGCCTGGGACAACTGACTCCAGTTTGCTTTCTGAGGCTAAAAATAGCAGCGTAGACATTCTCATGCTCAGGCTGGAGCTGGGCTCTGAGACTCATCCCACTCACCAGGTTTCAGGGTCCAGGCACCAACCCAGTGGGATTGTCTACACTGCTATTGTTACGCTTGTAGCATGAGCCCCATAAGTACAAGTCAGTTAACCTGGTTTGACTGAGTGCTGAGACCTGACAGATGGGTCAACTCTCTGACCATTGTAGCCTCAGTTAGTTTCTCCAGGGACAGTTGAATGAACAATTAGGTAATCAGAAGGAGAGGATGGGAAGGTTATTAGCCCTCAGCTGGCTAACCTGATAAAAGCCAGGAAGGAAATGTTCTGAGGTGGAGAATGGGGTTAAGTGAGTCTGGAATGACAGAGGTTCCCTGAGATGGTGTTTTCTTTGCTTCCTAGGGTGCTAATAAAGGGGGTGAAAGAGGCAGTGATTTAAAACTGGTGATGCTGCCTGCTGGCAGTGGTGGATGGGTTTAGAATAAAATGCAGACTGAGCTTAAAAGAAAGTAGGCATTAGAGAACAGGTATAGAGCATTGCCCTGCTAAACCCAAGCTGTCAGACTGAGTAGGTTTTTTTTTGTTTGTTTTGTTTGTGGTGTAGACATGCCCATGGTCTGGTATTCTGCATTATACAGTTCTTCAGGTCCCAAATACCCCACAGTACACCAGCTCAACTGTGTATGCAGGGCTGGATTCAAAGCTTGTTGAAGCAGCTGGAAAGATTCCCATTGACTTTGATTCTGGCCATAATGAGTGAGGTGAAGCTCCTTCCCTTAATCCTACAGCAAGCTATCAGCTTACACCATGCAGCATGTGCTGTGGAATAACCACTGGCCAGGTATAAATGCTACTAAACTCTTTCTAAACACTATATTGTTCTTCCCAACTTTCTCTATGTCCTTCCTGTTCATCTCACACACCTGAAACAAGATTCTCAAAAGCAGCATTTATTCATAGGATCACTTCTGAATAAGCAAATTCCTGGAATATTGTGTTCAGTTAAGGCGGTTCAGTGCCAGATAGCTATTGCCAAAAAAAAAGAAAGGAGTTCAGAGAAGAGCCACAAAAATCAGGCAAATTGAATGAGGACAGATTAAAAAAGTTTGGAAGGTATCACTTGGCTAAACAGCAGCTAAATGGTGGGAAACATGGTAAATGTCTACAGCTCCTGGAAGGGTATAAACACTATGAAGGTGAGGCAAGACCTGGCCCCCAAAAGATTATCTATAAAAACCTTTGTGCTTTATAAGAAATTATAATTACTGGCCTGTATTTGCTTCTTTGACCTTAATATGACACTATTCTTACTAACAAGTTCAAAAGGCTGCTAAAACTCTCTAACTCCCTAAATAACACTGACCCAGTGATGTCCCAATCTCCTCTCAATAACATTCATTCAGCACTTTCACAATCACCCCTTTCTGACCCTGGGTCAGTGGCTTCTTAGAAGTCTAATATTGGCCCAGAATCAGACACTGTCTGAAAACCCTGACCCCAACTTCCCCTTAGTAATAACAATTCAGCAACTTGTTCAAATTGCCAATAGACTAATGAAAAATAAGTTAAGACCCACTCCCACAAGGGGGGTGCGAATGCTGTTAAGTCATCATGAGCTAATCATGTCATGTGATGTATAACAATGCTATGTATGAATATCTATGTAATCTTACAAGGTATATAAGGCAGCGCCCCAGTATAATCGGGGCTCAGCCTTTGGAAATGATTCCGCTGGGCCGGTTGGCGCCAATCAATAAACTGCTGTTTCCTCATTTCGGTGTCCGTCTTGCAAGTGTTCCTAAGATCTTGCAACAAAGGGAGAAGTATTCTTTACAGTGATACATAGAACTCTTTTTCAGTCCTCCCAAGGAAGATAGAAGTGCAAGCAAATATAATTTTGTATATTTTAGTGGTGGCACTTAAAATGACATTAATCTACAAGCAAACGGATTTGCCCTTGACTTCGTGGCAAGTTACCCATGTGACCTGATTGTGTTGCAAATTGTGCACCCCTAATTACCATAGTATTGCAGAGAGGCTAAAAAGGTGCAGTGGTGTCTAAAAAGATACGGCAGAAGCAACAACTGTAGTTCAGCCTCCCTGAAATCCTGTGGGTGTGTTAGTCAGTGTGATCTCTATGGGGCCTTTTAGTAGACTTCATCTTTTTTCCTTCGTCTGTCAACAATGCCCCTGAAGCAGCAGGTGTGGTGCTGCAAAAAGAAGCCAATTAGCTGTGAACTCTAAGGTCATAAAGTCAGCAGTGGTGTACACGCCACCAGGTAGTTGAAATGGTTTCCACTTATCTCCATCATAGGTCACGGAAAAATTAGTGACTCACTTGTTGTTGCAAACATAGACGGTAAACAACTTCAAAGGATGGTTAGAGCGTCCTCCCCCAGCTTTCTGTATAGAGGCAGTACCTGGATTCCATTCCAGGTGGGCAAAATAATCCAGTTAAGAATTTTGTCTTCCTAGGGGCTCTACCCAGACTGGATTCCATGGGGACATAAAAAATCCAGTTCAGCTTCCTCCACTATTTATGTCAAAGGATAAACTGACTGAGAAAATTCTCTTTCAGAGTCTGACTCATGTGCATGGCTTGCTCACTGAAATTTTTCACCAACCACATGCAAATCTTGGGATTAGATTGCGGCAAGACAGATAGTGGCCCTGGGAAGAAAAGTACTAAGAAATTTAAGAGTTGCTATAGCAGATCAGATCGCACTTCCGCATCTCCTTCCATCTTGAAGCAGATGTTCATTTTTCCTTTTAAAACAGAAATAGCAACTAAAGCATATTTAATAAACCTTGCCATGTCTTTCCTGCATATCACAACTGTAAACAGCACGATCCCCATGTCTTGCTCTCAAGGGCGGGAGAAAAACGACCTGCTGTCTCCAAAACTGTACACTGTTGCTAAAACAAAAGAACATTTTACTTTTTGCTTTTGTCTTGACCAGGGTTGGAGCCACATATTCATAAAGTTTAAGGCCAGAAGGTCTTGCGCATTTAGTCTGACAACTTCTATAACACAGCCTATAGAATTTTCACTTAGTTATGCTGTATTGAGCCCAATAACTTGTGTTTGCTGAAGCATCTTCCCAAAAAGTATCCAGTCTTCATTTGAAGACTTCAAGAGATGGAGAATCCAACACTTCCCTTGAGAGCTTGTTCCAATGGTTTGTCTTCAGTGTTGAAAATGGGTATCTTATTTCTAATTTCAATGTGTCTGGTTTCTGCTTCCAGCCATGTGTTCTAATTATTTCTTATGCGTTTCCTATTATTTCACTTAGGCAGCTACATAGGGCACTGACTTTTTAGGGATAGCTCCAGCCCACAACTTTTCTCCCCATCCAGGGCAGGTTTTGGGAGGGTGGGGGAGTCTTGCCCTTTAGGAATGATCCCAGCGCTATGTCTACATTGCACCTAAAGCATAAAAATGTCTAGCTCTGATTCTGGCTTAGACAGGCAGGGGAATGATTGCCATGAGAGGAACATTTCATGCTGTTCAGATGAGGGACACAAACTCTAAAGTAAAAGTCAACTTTATTGTCATATAAAGTAAGAACATGAACAGTCTATTTAAACACAACACATTGTTTGGTCAGATGTTATCAAGACATAATGCCACACAGTGAGCATGTTTTAAACCTGGCAACCCAGAATTCTACTAGGCTTTTATTTAGATGTCAGGGTACATGGGGTTGGTGGGGGGGAAATATGCAGTTCATTAATTCACATTTGGTTTTAATGTGGACATCTGGACAACCCGTGTCATTGAATTAGCTGCTTTCAGCCTTCCATTTTCCAGCACATCAGATAGATTTGTAAAGGGAAAACTTGTTAAACGATCTTTGCGTCAATGCACAAAAGTGGCATCAGACAGAGTCAAAAGATGTTTGCACATAAAGCAGGAAACCTGCACACGTTTGGAAAGTAGGCACTTCTGAATATATCTGAGCAGCTCTGAGGACATTTGTGCGTGGGATATCAGATTTGCTCATGAGCACCAAGTGAACTTTCGCTGCTTCCCACCTCTAAATCTCTTCCAGATCATTTGGAGATTTCACCAACTTCCCCTCCCCCAATACTCACATTTTGTTTTTGATGATTCTGGATAATTTCATGCTTGTCACCAAAGGGTGATTAAAAGTAATTAGAGAGGAGCCTGAACCTAGACTCCACATCTACACCCCACCCCCCAAATGTGAAAGTTCAGTTCATCGTCTGGATCTGAATCCAGGTTTTGCTGCAGTAGGATCATCTCTTGTAGTAATATAATATAACGGCTGGTTGCTCTCAGAACTACACAAGCAAGGAGAGTGACTCGGGGCCTGCTCCAAAACCCACTCAAATGAAAGCAAAGATTGAGTTCAAAGAGCTTTGGTTCATGACCTTGACAGATTAAAGCAATTTACCTTTCGTCCATTTAGGCTGGATGCAACAAAACAAAACAGTTATACAACCTTTTCTTCCAGAGGGGGGCCAGAGGTAGATCCAGCTGTTCAATTTTAAGATTCTGGTTCAGGTTGGTTTTTCTTTCATTAAACAGCAGCTGAATCTTGATTCAAGCTTTGCAGCTGTCCTCCATCGAAGGCCAAATCAAAACCTGTGATCCAAGCACATGCCCCGCAAAATCTAGGAGATAGTCCAATCAAGTTCCAAAACTTAGTGATTCAGGCCTTCTCTAATTAGCAGATATTCTAACATTGTTTCTGAATATGGGGCTGGGAGGATCCTATAGCTCAATACTGGAAACGTAGATAAGAGATGTTGGGTTTTTTTGTTGTGTGTGAGGGATGAGGCCTCACTTGCCAGCAAAGGCAGGGGTGGGGGAGAGAGAGAGAGAGAAGAGAAAAAAAGAAACGTAGTTGTGGTTTCACTCTAACCCACCACATCCTTTTGTCTCCCAATATTTCACAGTGATAGGTCAACAAACCTGTGAGTCCTAAAGTAAACATGTGATGTCCAAAGTCCTCTCTTCTGGAGGCAGTTAGATGCAAGATGGTGAGGAATCTCCCCACTTCAAGGCAATGCCTTCTGGCCATGACCAGTATCCACTGGGAAAGTAGCAGGCTGACGTGTAAATATTTAAGCTAGAGAGAGCCCTACTCCCAAAATACATTATAAATCAGAGCACATGGTTGGGGCAGGGGAGTAAGAGTCCATGCTCAGCCATTCAGTGGTATTCAGTTTGTCCCTTCCAATGCATATGCAAATGGTGGAGAAACATGCCAGAGCAGGACTTAACCAACTCACCAACTCCTCCATTCAGTGAATGGATTTGATGTGTGTATATCCTATATCCTACTTATGACTGAGACCCCAGGTGGGACCCTCCAGGTCTGTGGACAATCCCATGGGGACAGACTCTCTTTGGGTGACCAGGTGTCCTGATTTCATAGGGACAGTCCCAATATTTGAGGCTTTTTCTTATATAGGCACCAATTACCCTCCACCCCCTTTCCCAATTTTTCACACTTGCTATCTGGCCACCCGAGGCGCTCTCAGCAGATTTCCAGCACTTTTGTGGCCAGAAAAGCTGTAAGGATGGCTTGCCATGTGGCATTTTGACATTTCTAGTCCCAGTAAGCAGATGTGAAGTAAACATTTCAGAACCTCAAAAAGCTCATTTCAGATTTGTTTCTAAAAGAGGGGGATATTTTAGGGTCAGGAAGATGGATTTTATTTTATCCTAACAGACTCACCCATCTCTAATGATAAGATCCCTTTCTATCTCATATCTCGCTTAGACACGAAATGTATGAGGTGCAGAATACCTTCAGCTCCCGCTGACCTTACTGGCCCTTAGATGGAAGAAGGGGCAGGTATTTTGAGTAGAACTTTAACTCATGATCCTATGGGAATTTTCTCATACCACCCTCCAGCAGCTGGGATTTGCTTTAATCTCATTAGTTTGACATTATATCCAGTATTCCTAATATTCCTCAAAAGCCAGGAGGACTGTATAGTAAGGGTACAACCCTGTTCTCCAAGTTCCAAGTATTTTTCAATGTCACAGGACACCCCCAGGTTGCTGGAAACATCCCTTCTTGAGAGTGAAGGAAGTAGACAGTGTGGCTGAACCATTGATTTTTTTTTAAACACCTTAATGGATTCCGATAAAGTAAATAAAACGCTTTCTAAATTAAGTTTAACGTCTGAAAGGGGAATCATTTGAGTATTATAGTATACTTGAGGAGAGCAATAGGGTTTTTTTTTCTTTTCCCTCTATTAGTCAACAGAATATACAGATGCCCAAATCCCCCATGGCTCTGCTCAGGCCTCGCTAATTGCTCTAGAGCACAGCCCTGTTGGCTCTTGTTCTGCAGAATCATGGCTAGAGCCCAAGCTGTTCTTGCTCCTGTTTTGTTCTGAACACACTGGGCTGGGTCTCCTGAAACCATCTGTTTATTTTCCAAAGGGCAAAACTAATGTTGTTGTTAACTAACAGACTCTTCAGCCATTCTGTGTCCATGGAGCAGATTGAACACCCATGAAACTCAGCAGGAGTCTTTCAACAAACTTCCCAGGGGACCTACGTTTGCTGGGGTTGGGACAGGAGGGAAAGGTTTGTCAGTCATACCACGGTGCTGATGGTGGAGGACTCTTCTGACTTCGTCGGCTTGCTGGGCAAGGACTTCAGGTATTCCAGGTGACGCCGGGCATCTTCTTGGTTCTGACGGACATAGTAGACCAAGTAGGAGATCACCATGGCGAACCAGCCGAACATGGTGACCAGCATGGCTATGTCCGTGGTCTTTTTGTAAAAGCTGCAGAAGTCCATGTCTGTGACTACTTGCAGGAAGGGCTTGCCAACATGCTCCTCCTTAGCAGAGGAATCGCAGACAATGCTCCCAGAGGATCCAGCAACCAGGTTCACGGTTCTGACCAGCTCCTGGAGCTTGCAGTCGCACAGCCAAGGGTTGCTGGAGAGATTGACCTTGGCCTTCAGATTGCTAAAGACATCCTTGTTGACTGACACCAGCTTGTTGGAGGACATGTCCAGGGAATGCAAGTGCTCTGACAAGCCCCGGAAAGCCCCACTC
This sequence comes from Mesoclemmys tuberculata, assembly GCA_007922155.1. Taxonomy (NCBI): domain Eukaryota; kingdom Metazoa; phylum Chordata; order Testudines; family Chelidae; genus Mesoclemmys; species Mesoclemmys tuberculata. The sequence continues at coordinate 10,357,152 of ML675642.1, forward strand.
TCTATCCTGGCAATGGCATTGTGCGACAGATCCAGCTCCAGCAAGACTGGCAAGTTCCGAAAGACGTCACTGGGGAGGAAGGCAATCTGGTTGAAATCCAGGTAGAGCTTGTTAGTGTCGTTAGGTATGTCCTTAGGGACCTCTGTGAGCTGAGCGTTGCTGCACCGGAAGGTTTTGTAACTGTCCTCTTCTGCATGGTAGCAGCCCTTGGGAAAAGTAGTTGCCGAATGGAAGCAAAAGGTCATCAGGACGAAGCTCTGGAGGAGCAGCCATGTAGTAACTGAATGGCGGAGGAACCAGTCTACTAGAGGCATGGTGGAGTGTCTGCATAATCCCGTGGTCACTTCCTTATCAGCTGTCTCTCTCTCTCAAGCCAGCTGCTGGATTCATCGTATCTGAGTAAGAGATAGCAAGGGGAAAATATAAAACATGCTAGGCAGGGGGAAACAGTGTGGTTTGGGCATGGGGGTGCATTGATATTCAGAAGATCTGGGTTCTAGTCCCAGATTTCATGTCAGCCCATAAATTCCTGTTTGGAGAACCAGCACTGCTTGGGAAGACCCAGCTAAGAGCTCAAAGGGCCATTACATATCTTTTATGTGCAAGTCCTTTATTCTCTTTGACTGGTGTCTCATAATAGCACCCAGCACTCTAGTACCTAAGCACCCCTTCCTGTTACACCACTGATGAATTATGGCTTTGGATATAGACCTTTCCTTGACACATCAGAAGTGTCCAGGGCCCAGAACTCGAGTCACTGAAAAAGTAGCATGTGAATGTATTATAGGGCTGTCAAACCTTGATCTGTTGTCAGGAGTTCCAAGCTCTTACCTGAATAACAACAACACCCAGCAACTTCCATCTGGAGATCTCAGAAAGCATCACCAGATATCACCACTCCCATATTACAGAAGCACAGAAAGTGAAAGGACTTGCCCAAGATCATATTTATTATTACTTATGTGTATTAGAGCTGTACTGAGCCACCTCAGTCACGGGCCCAGACCCCGTTGTGCTAGGCATTGTACGAACATAGAACAAAAAAAGAGTCCTGGCCCCAAAAGGCAAGTTAGTGGCAGAGATGACTCTAGAAGCCATGGTCTTCTTGCCTTCCTAAAGTCCCATGTCCTATCCACTGAACCAGGTCAGAACTAGGACATACTAGCAGGTTGCTGTGGGAATGATGGTGATGTCTCAATCTTTCCTGGGAGCAGAGAGAGAGGAAAGTTAGGAGGATCAGAGCTATTCACCTCCCTGAACAGCCTGTCCTGCTGAACTGTACTGATTCCTGGCCATTGCACTTCTCATTTCCATAGCACAGATACAGGCTCAACACCATTGCCTCAGCCACACCCAGTGTCTGCTCGTGCAGCACACCCCCTTCTCAGTCTAGTGAACCTATGTGTATGTACTGGCAGAAGTGGCAGTTTGCAATGCGGAGCATAGTGCTTTCCACTGCATTACATGGCGCCAAATGCCTGTGCACATGGCAATGCTTCTCATTGAAATCAGTGGCAAAACTGTACTGAGGTAGGACTAGGACCCTGCGGAACACCTCTGCACAGCTCAGTGGATGCACATTTGCTCTTTGCAAAATGCTCGTGCTACCAAGAATCTACAGGATTACGCCTGAGCCAAAGATGGGGGTAAAATCCTGACCCGCGGAAGTCCATGTGAGTTTTGCTATTGGCTGCAGTGGGACCAGGATTTCACTCTGGGACTCCAGGTGGGGAATAAGTAACATCAGTGGCAAAATCCTGTGTCCAGGCAAACATCTTCTTACTAAAGACTATCAGGGGACCAGAATGCAGAAATACTTGAGACAGAAGCAAAATTGGTCCCCAGAGTTGTCCAGGAAGTGTCACTTGCTCTTTAACTATGTTGTCTCTTACAGATTAATTTGGGGGTACATAGACTGTCCGACATGGCTGTTACCAACCTGCTGTGGAAGCTTGCTACTGAGTTTGCCGAGGTTTTTAATGCCAACAAACTCAAACAAGCAATTTCCATTCATCTCTCCAGGAAAATGCAAGCATAAGCAAATATTTCAGTAGGTGCCTTTGCTTTTGATCCTGGCCCTAGCAAAAGTTAGCTTCCAGATTTCCATTGACCCCCAACCATGCCGGTTCACACTCTGGGAATGCTGGCTTTTCTCCAATACATCCCATTGTGTCACCAAGTTTGGGTGGCTCCCACTAAGTGCTGTAATCGCTTCTCCATCCAGCTCTTTATTCCAGAAGGGAAGAACGTCAGCAAGGGAGAAACAAAAACAGAAAAAGGAAACTTGCTTTAGCAGAGCTTGCAACATGTTCTCAGGGTGGCTCTAGCAGATAAGGGTCACTCTGTGAAATCTATGAGTGTATTACCCGCCTGTCAGCACCAGCCTCTACACTGCACAGAAAAAGCCCTCATGTTTTTTAGCCTGGCAGCAACTCCAGGATCATAACAGTATATCATAACATAATGTAACAATCCAAACGAGACATAGAAACTGTTGCCTGATTCATCCCATAATTAAAGTAACATGCATGGAAGGGTGTCATGTAGTCACTGAGTTTAAAAACTGGCTGGGGCCTCTGGGCCTGGTTCAAATGGGGCAGAGGATGAGGCATGTTTTGAAAATCTAATGTGGGCTGCCTGGTGAGTTGATCTCTTCCAGATATAGACCCTTCAAAATCTGTGCCCTGCATGCTCCCATAGCTGGCTGCCTTTTACAGAAGTTTTGCAGAAAACTACAGCAGCAGAATGGCAAGAGGAAACCCAGTTTGCAAATACATATAGTCAAATGCAAACCAGACTTCCACACTGGAAGAAGATGCCACAGCCAAAGATGCATCCAACAAGGAGTTTGTTCAGACAGTGGCAGCGTTAAGGCTGAGACATTGTCCTGTGCAATAAGGTGTGCTTCTAAGCCACTGACTGTCTTGGGGTGGGGCTGAGGAGGAGCTATGTTAAAAAAGGACTCTTGGAAGAATTCTGACCGATTAACCAGAATCCCTTTGGGAGTCCCAGGGGAGACGGGGGCATGTGGAGGGACGAGGGGCATACTGCATCTCGGATCCCTGAAAGGTTGCAGACCTGGTGCCAGCTCTGCACACTCACCTCAATTTTTCCCACCCCCTATTTGTGTGATTAGCCCTGCCATGAAGCTATGTAGTGCCTTCGCTTCCAGGTCCAGCAGTCACACTAGGCAGTAAGCTCTGCTCACTTTCCCCTCTTGCACACCCACAGAGGGCTAATTGCAGCCTCGCTCCTGCAAGGATACAGAATCTATCCAAGCAGTTTATTATGATCATGTTTTTGCAGAGATACTAAATGGCTCAGTGAACCGGCATTGGGCTGTAGAGAATTTCACTGATTCATATGCAGCCCAGCATGGTAGTGACTGAGGATTTTTAGCCCCTGATCCCTGTTCAGAGATCTATGCAAAAGTATCTTGGTTTTCCAAGCTCAGTTCCTATCAGGTAGGAGGTTCCCATTACAAAATCCACCTCCATATCTGGCCCCTCATTGGCAGCCTCAGGAGGGAGGCCGAGGGATGAATGGGCTGTACAGAGTCAACTCCCGTCACTGAAGAGATTCATAGATTCCAAGGCCAGAAGGGTTCACTGTGGAAATCTATCCCGATCTCCTGTATAGCACAGGTCAGAAAACTCCCCCAGACTAATTCTTGTTAGAACTAGAGATCTTTTAGTAAAACTTCCAGTTTTGATTTAAAATTTGCCAGTGATGGAGAATCCACCATAATCTTTGGTAAATTATTTCCGTTGGGGTTCTTGGCTCAATTTCTGCCTGGGGTGTTATCTACAAAGCAAATTGTGTCATTAGAATTGCCAGTATTGTCAATTGTCAGAATCATAGAAATGTACTACTGGAAGTGACCCCAATAGGTTATCTAGTCCAGCCCCATGCAGTGAGGCAGGACTAAGTTATCTAGACATGATGAGTCTACCAGCTCAGTAATGGGGCAATATGCAGACTCTCTGCTTGGACTTCTGTTCTGTGGATGAATAGTCTCTAGGGCTGTCAATCCAGCTCTAAACTCCTATGAAATATCTAGATATTATAAAGCAGCTTTTCCCAAGGGATCGCAAAGTGGCTGACAGAATTTAGGCACTTGCATCCATTTATATGCTGATTCATTGGGGGCTTTTTTGTTTTTTTTAGGAATCCTCAATGAAATCTTCACCCCAGTTTTCATTCCTCTACCCTTAAAGGAAGAAGCATTAGGTGGAAGTACAATTCCTCCTGATTGCAGAGATGGTGATTAATAACCAACTGGCAATGCATAGGTATCTTCCATCCACACCCCACGCCAGTTCTGAGCTTTTAGCCTTACATGTGAGTCTGAAACCTGCATGTTGATAATTATCCCAGCAGAAGTGCTGTTCGGATGGGTTTGGTTTTCCCAGTGGCTGTCTGACACTGTCATGCAGCTTCATGGGGCTGTTGCTGGGAAACTGCTGGGGAATGGCAGCTTCCCTGGAGAAAGGCATCAGTGCCATTTGCAGTGATAGAGGTCACGAAGCAGTGGCAGGTGTTTTTAAATACATGTGTTGAAAACTCGTCTCTTGATGTATTAGTTCTTCCTTAGCCCGTTGCTCTTTAGTTATCTGCGATGATATGACTGTATCTCCCCCTTCTCCAGGACTGGCCAAATGGCCTAGAAACAGCATCTGAGAGGCTTCTTTGGTCCTCATTACCACATTATCTCAGCACCTCAAAGTCTTTCATGCATTTAGTCTCATAACATCCCTGTGAGGTAGGGCAGGGCTATTATCCCTGTTCTGCAGAGATAGAATGGAGGCCAAGAGAAGCTAAATAACTTGCCCAAGGTCACACAGAAAGTCTATGGCAGAGCAAGGACTTGCATGCAGGTTTTCCAAGTCCTAGCCTAAAATCTGAACCATTGCACCATCCTTCCTCTCGAACTCCAGCCCTCCTTCCAAGGTTTGCATGGGATGGGAATATTCAGTGTCATTCAAGGGGTCAGAGTTCTGTTGACAGGCTCAGAAGAAGACCCATTCAGCCTTCTTTGCTAAGAGAGGGAGATGCCACCCAGTGAAATATTTTAGCTGGGACATGGGAAGTGAATATGAAAAACAGATGGAAACTGGTAACCCCAAGTATTGAGTGTCTCATGTTGCAGATAAGCCCCTTATCACTTGCTACCTGCAGCCATATAGAGTATGGAGACCAAACAAGAAATATATTCCAGTGAGTTGCAAAGTGTATTACTACACACCCAGCAGTGAGCCCTGCAGCAGTGAGGTGCGCCTGTGGATTGATTATTCCTGAAATCCCCTATTTGTCCAGTGTGTTCAAATGAAGCCAGAAAAATACCCAGCCCCCTTGTGAGCAGTGAAAACAGGCAGAAAGAGGTACTGTAATAGACATGCTGCATCCCTTTTGCATTAACCCTTCTCTCTCAAAGAAAGAAAGAAAGAAAGAAAGAAAGAAAGAAAGAAAGAAAGAAAGAAAGAAAGAAAGAAAGAAAGAAAGAAAGAAAGAGAAAGAAAGAAAGAAAGACAGATTATATAATTTAAAACCAATATAACTGCAGTACCTGCTGCTTGAATATTCCCCTTGGCCTCCAGGAAGAGACTGTCTTTTCTACAGCCACCCAATGATATTCAGTGGAAATCACCTTGCAGAGCAGAAAGTCTGCAGGATAAGTGGAACAACACTCGTGTGTGTGTTTTATCAGGCAGTTTGCGCTTGAATTTCCCAACATGGACCAGGAAAGTTGTCCCCCCTCCAGCAAACAGATCTTTGCCAGAAGGCAATCCCACTAATAGGAAAGAGAAATAAGCTGTTCCACGACTATCATGATCAGCAGTATTTATTACCGCCTTAGATGTGCATGGAACAGAAAGTCAAGGGCTCCTCCAGGGATTTACCATCTAAAGTTAGACCAAAAACACAATGAAGTATGACTGGGGGAGTGGGAAGCATTGAAGGACTATACAGCTGACGAGGGATAGCACTTTGCTCTGGAGACACAGAGACAAAGGCTGTAAAGACAGGGGCAGGGGTTGTGTCTCTGTACTGAGCGTGTCTGGCATCAGTATGTGGGCTAGAATAAATAACAGCTCTTTGATCTGAGGGTTTCCTGGGTTTTTCAACTTTTAAAAAAAAATCACAAGGAGAAAATTACTCTCTGATATTTACTATTTCCTTCTTGTGAGCCCTCTAGTTCCACAGGAAAGACAATGCCATTATCCCCCTATAACCAGAAGAGGGCGTCAGATCTGCTCCGGACCTAGTACAGTGGAGTCTTGAAGCTCTGGGAAAAAGAAACCCTGACAATTTATTGACGGGGATCCCCACACCTCAATGAAAGTTAGGGCAATAGAGGAAGATCATCCCTCCTTGCAGTGAGGGGAAAGCAAATCCGCCAGCAGGTTAGCCTGGGATATATTTAAAATGGCACCTGCTCAGGTCTAGATGCACCTACTAAACTCCCCGCTCTTGGGTAATCTAAAGATTTCATATGATTTCAGAATACTGGGACTCGGATAGAGTTGAGAAGGCAGTTTGTATAAATGTAATACACACGATTTCTCCCCTCCCCCGAGTCCAGCTATTTGTTTGCATTAGTCAGCGGCAGACTTTTTTGTCTTCCTTTTTTTTTTTTTACTTTTTGATTTTAAATGAGCTCCCCCCCCCGCCTCTCATTTTCAAAGCCGTTCTGAGAAGGTCAAAGCCCAGCACATTTCTACCTAATTCTTTGGTTTCACCTTTTAAAGGAAGAACAGGTGAAATAAGAGCCTTGGGTTCTGCCAGATGACTGATCACAGGGCCGGATTCTGGTCAGTGTAAATAGGAAGTTGGTGAAGTCACTCCAGATTTACACATAGTTTGAACATGTCTGAAGCAAATCCCAACCCTCCTCTCTTACCTTACTGCATTAACCACAGAAAGTGAAATTGACTCACCTTTAGTCGGTTGCATCTTTGTGCTGCTGCTGTAGCTGCTCAAAGTCCTGGAACTGGGGAGGGAAAGGAGATCGAAAGAGAAATAAACCAGCTGCGATTTTGTCAAAAGCAGGCATCGCAGCTCCTGGTTTTCCACCCCTTGGCTCAGGTGTCTCTTTGAATTGGAAGCAGGCTGAGGGCTGAGTGATTCTGGTCTTTGGAAATAGGTCTGTATTCCAGCGGGGGGCTATAAGGTGCAGCCATATGTGCAAGGGGAAAGGAGCAATAAAAATAACCCCTCCACCTTAGAACTGCTATATAAAGAAATTGCAGGCAAAGCTACAGATGCTAGAGGGAAGGAAGAATCAGGTGCCCAGATGCTGAGAGAGTGCTTGTCTATCTGTGAGACTCGGTACGTGTGTGAGAGAAAGAGCGGTGGTTTTTTTCCTCGCCAGAGAATGATATCCGTCTTTAGGGGATTGAAAACTCCGCCTGGAGAGAGAGAGAGACCAAGTCTCCGTGCAACCAGGGAAACAAGCCCATTAGTTTGGGGAGAAGCAAAGCACTCGGTAGCTGGAGGGTTCATTTTAGCAGCATCAGCTCAACACCCCTTTTCTCATAGCCAGACCTCCCAAGACACGTGCCCCCAATATACTGACAAATGGATTAGATGGAGATTTTAGCTACCCCTTCTCGAATAATGACTAGTGAATGCTTTGAAAGAGCATGGAAGGCAAAGATAGCAGAGGGATGGATGGGTTAAACATTTCTCCTTTTTTAAAAAATAAGATGTTTAACAAGAGCAATCCAGAGTAACAGTGAAGATCAGAGGAGTTGTAAGGTCCAGAGAACAGGCTGCGTATGCTTCATTATTTTCCCATTCCACTGTGGAGATCTGCTTTGTATCCTTTCTAAAGTGGGGAGTCAGAAAAGGCCAAGGTGGATGATGGGTTTAATTGTCTTCATATCAGAGTTGATATATCTGCTCTTAGAATAAAGGAAGAAAAGTTTCCCAGCAGATAATCTCCATTTAGATGTGCCATACCAGTCAGGTGCTCTCAATCTGGATGCAGTTTATACTGTACTTTTACTGGTGTAGTTTATTCCACCACCCTGAATGAAACAAATGATATTGGTAAAAGCACAATTTTGCTGGTATAACTGCATATACATTTGCAGCACGCACCGGGAGGGATCACACCTCTTCACACCCTTGACTGACATAGCTATGGTGGCAGAAATCTGTACTGTAGACACAGTCGTCAATACATATAATCTATCTTTACACTATAAATTCTTTGGGGGCAGAGCCTGTCTTTTCATTCAGTGTTTGTACAGCACCGAGCACAACAGGGTCCTGCTCTGTGACTGGGGTTCCTGGACACTACTGCAATATAAATAACTAAAATAATATAGATATTTTATTTCCTCAAGGCCAGGTAGCCAGGATTTTATTTTCTAGGATTTCAGTTTAATATTCCTTTCTTGTTTTAGGAGCCCTCTGAGGACTCACTCCATCCTGAAAAGAATTTTAGCCAAAAAGTTTTTCCCTGCACTAGTCTTTTGAGCTGAAAAAGGACCATTAATGTGTAATGGGTGATCATTATTGATTGATATTATTATTAAATCTCACCTATTTGCTTGGAGTTCTTTTTTTATTATCATTTTTGCAAGCACTCAGAATTTGCAGTCATTGTGGGCTGCTTTGCTAGTTGATATTCTTGGACTTCAGAGGGAAAGGCACTGAAGTGATTTCACGTAGGTCATTGTTAATTTTGTCCAGATCCTTTCCCATTCCTGGGAGCAAGGAAGGAGCATTTGATGATGTATGTGAGTTTGCCTTGGCTTAAGGACTTTTAAATTCTTGATTTGGTTTTCATTGCAGGTAGCAAAAATATCCTAAACATGCATTTTCATTCTCCCCAAATCATCTAAAAAAAAAATCCTGCAGCCAGGACCATCTGATGATGGAACATGACTGCTTAGATCTAGAGAGAGACAGTGCATGTTTATTTTAAAGACATCCAGTGGGAGTTTCAGTGCACTGAGCACCTCTTAACATCAGTCACCCCACTTCCCTCTACTGGATAGAATTAGAACATCTCCCCTGTGTGTCATAGCCTCTGTACGGCTAACAGAGATTTTCCTTTAGCTTTAGGAGATTTTGCTTTTGGAACAAGAGCCGAGTTCTAGTCTTGCTATTGCTGCAAAGCTCTGATGTGGCATAGTGAGAACCATGAAGCTGCTACTGGGCACTGACTTGGTCCATCAGTGGTCCCATTGATACCTCAGAAGGATGCGGGACAATCACACAGAACAGGGGGCAAACTCTGAGCTCCTGGGCATTGGCAGGAACTGGGTGTGTCAGAGAAGAGACGTCACTGGCACTGCCACTCCCACTTGCAGTGTGACATCTGCCCATGGCTCCTTTCTTCCCTGGGGGCTGATCATCAGGGCAGGCCGGGCAAAGCCGGGTGAGACAGACTGAGCCCGATGCTTTGTAACAGACCCACTCCTAAGCAGCAAAGGTAAAGCACTCTGGTGGAAGACGCCCGCGTGCAGCCTGCTCTGTGCTCAGAATTAAAACAGTAATGATGCTGACAGCCTGGTCTTGGGTGTTTTATTTAGCATCGGAAGCCAAGTCGAATGATGGAGCTAATTAGCCTCCTAGCACCTGGTGGGTGTCACCAGTCCCATTAGTGGCGTTGCAGCCTGGCTGCTCCCCTACATAGTGACAGGGCAGTCTGGTGTGCTCCGTTTTTCCATGGCAGGCTGCTTGGAGCAGCCTCTGACGCAGAGACAGTTGGATCATCACCTGCTGCTGAAAACTGGCTCCAAGTCCACCATGGGGCTTTTTCCTACATGCTTTCAGATAGCGTCATGCTCTCCCCCAAGGTTACTCTACTTGTCATGGATTCATCACCACAGGGAGGGAGTGTTAGCCAGTTGTTGGGAGTCAGGCGCTTAGTAGTCGGGACTCCTGGGTCCTAGTTCTAGCTCTGGTAAGGGTTAGTGCTGAGGGGGGCAGCGTAGGAATCAGGGCTCCTGGGTTCTAATCCCAGCTCTGGGAAAGAAGTGGGATCTAGTAAGAAAGTGAGGTGGGGGCAGAATTAGGAGTCAAAGCTCCTGGGCTCAGTTGCCAGCTCAATCAGTGACTTGTGTGGCTGCAGGGAAGCCATTTTGTCTCTCTGTGCTTCAATATTCCCATATATAAAGGGGGGGTTCATATGCACCTGACAGAGGGGCTGCAAGGGTTAATGAATAAGCATTTGCTGCACTGCCTGGGAATACATGGGTACCAGTCACAGGAGAAAGGTAACATGCTGTTATTAACCCAAGCATGGGGTGTGATCCAGAGACAGTGAAAAACTCACAAGGACACATTATAAATCCTGCCACCATCATACCCAGCAAATCAGAATTAAAGCTTTTTGTGAGTTATGTCAAGTCTATGCTGGGATTTTAGCCCCCACGCAGCTGATTTGTGCCCATGTTTGCATTGCTGTAAGACACACCAGATTCAGTCATGTCTACACTGGGGGTGTGCACAGTGCAGGTTAAAACCCCAGCATAGACAAAGGCTTAGCTATAGTCTATCCTAAAGAGAGGATTCTGGGGGCTGCTTCTTACAGCTCCTTTATTGCATAGGCTTCATGGCCTGCAGAGGAAGAGCCCAGGCTCACTGGCCTAGCCGCCCTGCTCAGGGCTTTACGCCAAGCAGCGATTTGACAATGCTCCCTGCTGAGCCACCAGCTGGCAACACACGGGCACCTGCATTCTGTTTTGCACATCCTTTAACAGAGCTTATATCTCTTGCTGACTACAGATTGATTGTGGCATGCTGGGAGAGTGCTTGGAGCTGTACAAGATGCGGAATCTCCCCTCTCACAACCTGAGTACTGATCCTTAAAATGGTGGCTGCTTTAAACTCTCCATCCATGAGTTCCCTGCCTGCCACCTTTTTGCTTTGTGGTGGGGAGGGAAGTTATTTAAGACCCAAACAGAGAGCCCTGGAGAGGAAGGAATGAGCTCAGGAGCTCTTGGTATCAGCAGAAATCAGGGTCCCCTCTTGCCCTGCAAGCACTGAGTTAAAGTAACTCCACCCTGCTTCCAGCAATGCACACAGGTAAGCTTCCACCCTGAGTTACACAACACACTCCTGCCTCCCTTGGGGCCAAATTCATCCTGAGCATAACCCCACTGAATGCAAAGCACTTACAACCCAGGGAGGTATTTGCCTGGCTCCAGGCCAGCGAGGTAGGTCCTTCACTCCCTGAAGGGCTGCTGCTCAGATAGCACAAGGCTCCCAGCTGGGGTGGCTGATGTGGGTTCCACTGAGGGGTCACAGCAGTGCCATGGTACGCTCACCAGCTGATGGGCACGTCACTGGCCATGCCCAGGCTGGGGGCCTAGAAGTAGGGGGCCTCCTCCCATGCTGCCCTTGGCAGGGGGCAGATTTTGGCAGCGGGGTGGAGGAGTGCCCGTTATGGAAGAAGGGACTTATAGCCTGATGCGAAAGAAAGGCCCTGAGTGCCAGAGCCTGCTGGGAGGGGCAGCTCAGTACGAAGGGGAGCAGGATGTGTGGTCCTCCGCTCAGCAGTGTCAGGTGTGAATCATGACCTCGGCAGCTTCGTGCCAGTCAGGGTCAGGAAAGAGCTGGGGTGGGAAGGTTTTATTTGCACTCCAGCGAAGGGGGCAGCAGGGTTTACACTCTGAGGGGAACGTGTCACAAGAACTCAGACTGCTGCCGTGTAACTTTGCTGCCAACGCTGCCCCATTGCTCCCCTTCCCGCTGATGGCCTGCCACTCCCCAACCCCTGTTTAGCATCCTCCCTGCTTCTCTTTTGCCACCTCCTCAAAACATTGGCAGGGGTTTCACAGGAGCCTTGGGAACCTGGATGCAGAATCAGTGGCTTTAGCTGAAGACACCCCGGTCTCACTCCCTTCCGAACTGCCAAGGGCACCCGAAGGTGTGCCAAAGTGAGGGCAATAAAGGCAATCAGAGCATGTGTCTGAGCTCCCTAACTGAAAGCAAGAGAGTGTGACTGCCCTGTGTGTGGCAGCATTCATCCGTAGCAAGGAGGCTAGCTCTCCCCAGACACACCCCTCCTGGAAAGGGGTCCATTCCCCAACTCAAAGCCATTCCTGAGCACAACTCCTGGTGAGCTGCCACTGCGGGAAGAGGCGTCTTGGAGAACCACAGCTCTGGAGAGTGTACAAGTGGCCAGGGGGAAGATGAGGGACAGCCTGAGCCCTTCCTACAGTCCCCCCACTCTGTCCCAGCAGTCTGATCCTTGCCTGAGCGGTCTGAGAGCTCCCGTGAAACGTGATGTTCAAAACAAGCACCAAACTTTAACTGTTCCCTTGGATGTTAAATCTTAACAGGCAGCAGGACGTCCACGGGTCAGTAATTACTGCAGCGTAATGATCTTTGAAGTTATTTTGCCCTTGTATACAAAATATCTTGGTTGGTTGGTTGGTTTTTAGAAGCCCAGCCTCTGGAGTGTGGGGAAGCTTCCAAAGTAGGAGAGCAGGAGTGTGGTGGGGCGCAGGGAAAGCCCAGGGCTGGGAAAGCAAGGGGACGGTGGGACAGGATTGAGGGAGAGCTCTGTGGGAACAGGACTGGAATACTTGTTGTAGGAAAAGAAGACACTTCTTCTGCTGAACACTGACAGGCACAAGAGCCAGAGCATGCAGTTTCTGGTTTGCTCCTGGCCCTTTTCAGGCTCCATTCCCTTCTCTCTAACTGGTGAAGCTGTGAAGCTGATAAGGGTGATATCCATGACCCCTTCCCTCTCCAGCAGCTTGGAATTCAAGTATCATTTACTCGGCAAGAAACCCAATCCCCACCAGCCTGCCAGGCCACCTGAGGAGGGTTGCTACCGCAGCACTGGGCTCCTAGTGGGGGGCAGAGCCTGAGCAGTGTCAGGTAGCTGCAGCTCCAAGGAGGAACAGCAAATGGGGATGAACCTGTCTGTGTAATTCCGGCAAAGGGAAGGAGTCAGGCAGTGATGAGAAACACAAAGCCAGGGCAGAAAGAGGGACTTCACCATCATGGTAGGCTTTACTGGCTGGATTTCTAAACTATTTCTAGTGGTCCATTTCCAAAGGTTTGTTCCAGCTAGGCCCCACAGCCTGCCTGCAGGAAGGGGATGGAGATAGCATATCCATCAATGGAGAGAGAGATGGCGTGGCTCCCCCAGTACCACAAAGCAGCATTGAAACAATCCATAACCCAAACAGTCAAGGGCCCAGTTCTCCAATGTCCTGCCCCTCATATTACCATGTACACCAGGGTGAAGGGTGTATAAAATGACACCAAGTCAGACTGGTAGCTTTTAGCACCAGCTTTGCACTGGTGTATGTGAATATGCAAAGTGAGGGCAGTGACGAATTGGACACCTCGGGACAGAAATTTTGAAGTGCTCATGCCCAGATTTCACTTCTGGGCAGGTTTACAGTTCCCTGTCCAAATTGCTAAGCTTTTTTGAAGATCTGGCCACTTATTTTGGCATGTAAACAGCTTCTGAGTTTGTCTGTATAGGCTGGTGTCTATAGCCAGTTGGAAAACAGGCAAAATCTTCTGTGAAGAAGTTTGTGCAAAATTGTTCATGTTTTTGCAAGGAAAAGAGAAACTTTTTGATGAAAGTTTTCTAACCAGCTGAGCTGAAATGACTTAAAGGGATTTAGGGAGCCAGGGTGTAATTAACAGGGTAGGTATCTTATCAGCTAAGAACCCATTTCCCTGAGAAAATTATAGAAGTGTCATGGGAATTTTAATATCATAAATAGCCAGAGTTGTGGTTTTACATCTCATCTGAAGCAGCAAAGCACCCCTTAGCAACATTATTGACCAGAGGGAAGAATGGTCCCCTACTGTGTCACCAATTCCTGCAGCCACTGGGTCTTTCTTAGCAGTCTCCTATCTAAACTAACCAAGCTCTGCTTAGCCCCCGCCCTGTGCTGAGAGACAAGATACATGTTCTTTGAGAAGCAGAGGGTAGCAAGTAATGAAATTGCAAGGACAACGGGGAGGAGTCCAGGGAGGGGGTTTTGAGAACAGGTAGATTTGCTATTGAGGGACAGTGTCATATGGCAGGCTGGCCCTTTCAGGAAGTTTGGCTTGGTCCCACTTGGCTCCCAAGCGATGGGTCTGAGACAGGGGATTAGGTGACAGCCCGCAGAACACCTGCTTCTTAGCTAGGAAGCTAGCATGCAGCTCAGTTGGGAGTGAGCCATACAGGGAGATGATAGTCTCCTATAGGAGACCCAGGGGCAGGGGAAAGGACCGGGCTTATGCTGAACTGTTTTGATTTGGAGAAATAAGACTCATCATCCCTGAAGAAAGGGGATGGAAATCCTGCTGCTGCTGCTGTTGCAGCTGCTGGTGGTGGAGTGTTGTTTGATGCACTGGCTCACGAGCTGGCCCCACTGGCTTACATGCAGAAACCAGCCAAGATGCTGCTCTTGGGATCATGTGCAAAGTCCTACTCAAGAGAAACCTCAGGGCCACTTCCAAAGTTAGGCATCCAAGTGTTTTATTAGCTTGTTGCTTGCTGGAAGAGAAAAAAAATGCAATTCCTTCCTGCCATAAGGATTTACTAGACACTCTTCCACCCCTCTCTCCCCATACTGCTCTCTTTCTCCAGCTGCCACAGCAACATATCATGCAGAGAAAACCCCCAGCTGGTAAAATCAAAATGGGTTAAAATAATAACAGCCTCCCCCACTCTCCAAATCAGCCGCCTAGTGATAAACAGAGGAAATAAAAGATATAACAAGTGTTCTTTGGTTTATTGCATTCATTTGCTTGCTCCTACACACTCAATAAATTGTACCAGTGGAAAAAGACAATAGGAAGGAATAGCTCAGTGTGAGAGCTGGTGGAATTAATTGTAGGGAGTAGGATTTGGGTCATGTTCAGCTCTTGTGCATGGATCACAATTAGTTCACTGGTCACTTTTTCTGATGAATGATAGTCACGAGGCTCCAGGGACTCCCACAAACTGTTTGCTGCCAGCACTCATGATTGACCTGTTTGCAGTTACCTTACCAGTCCACCAGGTAAAGTGGGCAGCTGAGTCACGTGGCAATGCTCCTGCTCCCTGATTGGATGACATCTGAATCATGTCACCCTGATTGGTAACTTGGCGTGAATAAAGTGCTTCCGCTCGCTCCAACGATTCACTCTGCAGGAATGTGTGTGTGAATGAACAAATGTTCACTCGTCAGAGCATTCCCAAGGAGTGGACAAAACTAGGTCAAATGTGTCTGAATCCACATGGATTTCAATGGAGTTACAGCGAGAATGAATTTAGCCCAATACTTTTGGAGGAATAAGCTGGCACTGTCTCTTAGGACAGGATAAAGATGGAGTCTGGTATAGACTGAGCTATGCATTTCAGCATTTATAGCTATGAACCTTTTGTTTCCCTCTAATTCATGGGTTCTAAACCCAGGCAGGTCAAAAGTGCCAAGGAGAGACAACCCCAGCCCGGTTCCAGATTAATAGGATGGGGATCCCAGCTACCGGGGGGAATCCTCAGGAAAAGGGGTGCAGTCCTGGCATGGAAAAGGCTGAGAATCCCCACCCCTCCAGATCTATCCCTGCCTTTCAGCTGCTGCAGCTTATTGCAAAGAAAGGGCACGTTATGATGCTTCTATCCTGGTGACTTTATTTGAGCTCTTGGTTGTTTTCTTCATCTCCCATGAGAGAGGCATTAGAACTGAATGTGCATGTGTTGCCCTTCGCATGTAGGAACACAGCACGTGTAGCGGGGCAGACCCTCGGCTGGTATAAACCCACGCAGCTCCACCAATGTCAACTGCACCAGCTCACACCAGCCGAGGATCCAGCCCATCACAATTAAATGGCTCTTGAGGGTTGTGTTTTGGCTGCTGAGAACAGCAGAAATTATTTCTCAGAAATGACGTCTAAAAAATTATGCACCAGGGAGACATGTGGGCCTGGAAAGAGTGCTCACGGCCATCAGCCTTTATTACAGCACTGGGTTTGTCTATTTAAATTACACTGCAGACCTGGGGTCATGTGTTCCCATAACCTTATTACCATACAGACACTCCAGCATCTCCTTATTTTTGTTCTGTTCAAGGGGAAGGCACAGAGGACAAGCCAAATGCTGGGGGATCCGATGCGGGGATTGTAGCTGTTAGCTGCACTTCCTGAGACAATTCCCTCTTGTTTTGTATTTTACTGACTGCTGTAGGGAGCAGAATGAGGAAATTCCTGAATGATCCCCGATCCCCTGTGCTGGATGGTAGGTTCCAAACTGGGCCACTTGTGTAATGTAAAGGTGCAATAGGCTGGCCTTGTTTCACTTGATTTTCTGAAAAAAACAGTTGCTTTGAGTTGTTGCAATCCCGCACTGCAAAACCCCAGTGCTGTGGGCAGCCTGTGTAGGGAAAGGTCCTTCATAATTAGGATTGTGCCGCATGGCTTAAGTGACAAGTAATGGCGTGGACAAATTGGGCCCTAAGGGTTTGTCTGACAGAGGATACAGCGTTCTGCTGGGTTTAGAATGCACTCAGCGCTAGAGGAAGGGGGAGTGCTTTCTAAAGGCCCCCCCATATAAGAGGATTTGTACAGGTTTAGGAGTCTGGCATTGAAACACACAGGGACAAGTCCTGGAGCTGTGAGTCTGGGCTTTACTCTATGTGTACTCTAGGGTAACTCTGTACTTAGCTATTACTCAGGCAAAACCCACATTGATCTCAGTGGAATTTTTCCCTGGATAAGGCCTGCGAGACAGATTGTACCTGACCCCTTTCCTGATGCAGAACATGGAGGAAATTCGGGGAGTTCATGAAGCAGCTCCTGACCACCAGCACTCCCCCGCTCCCCTCCATCCTCCCCTCCCCTCCACCACTGTGCAGCCACCCAGCCTATCCTTACGCTCACCCCAGCCAGAGGACTGCATGTTGCACCCTCTAACCAGGCAATGCAAGAGCTGAGCTCTGTAGCTCTGGGAGAGACTGTGGCTGTATGAAGCATACTTCCCATGGAGAAGTGCAGCCCCATCATCACCTCCAGTGCAGGGCTGGGACTCCAGGGTATAACAGAGCCCAGGGGGTGGAATTCAGGGTTTTTAGCCCTCTTTACAATGAGGATCTGTGGGGAGGAGGAGAGTGATTTTTGCTGAATAAGTACCTTGTTATTATGCACCTGCTCCCAGCAAGCATCCAAATACAGCTGGTAATACATTCAGCAATGAGGCTGAGAGCAGTGTTTGCTCTCTATTGTATTGTTCCTGTTATGCCTTTAGACTGCAGACTCTTCGAGATAGGGCCCTGCTATTTGTCTGGGGCAGGTCATCTCATGTACAGCCAGCACCCTGTGCACCCACCTAATAATAGAGGGATTTTCTTGGACTGTCAGTGGTACTGGATCCATTGTGGTTAATGGAGAAACACAGTTAAAATAGACCATCCTTCTCATTACACAGCCTTTACAGTAAATCAGACTTTTAGGCTGCTATAAGATAGCAGGGCCAGCTCCCCAAACAGCAGGGATTTCATTCTCTTTGCATCAAGGGTGAGCAATTTCTCTAAATCAAAACAGCTCAACATAAAGCCAACTAGGCCAGACTCCATCTCCTGCAGATCTCACTGTCTAACTGCTCTCAGGCTGCCCTTTCTATCTCCCAGCTGGCCTGGTTCTGAATCACATGCCCCCGTCACGTGGCCCCTGGACTCATTCCCTTCACAAGGGGAGCTGCCACAGGTGAGGCTGAGCCCTGACTCTCTTGAAGGGCCAACTCATCCCATAACAGCTGCCCAGGAAGAGTAGTGTTTGCTTGCAGCAGCAGAAGGGGATCTGTATCTTCTTTGTATTGCATTTGCTCTGCTCCAGCGCCAGAGCCAGCGTGATACATAGAGTTGGGGTACACGTGCATGTATGAAAAATGAGATGTGAGCTCTTCTGAGACCATTAGAGATTGCAAAGGGATTTCCCCCCATTCTGGCAATTAACTTTCCAATCTGACCAATGAACGCAAAGCCATAAGGCCTAATATTTAGATTATAAGCCCCTGGGGACAGGGACCAATTTTTTGTTCTCTGTTTGTACAGCACCTCACACAATGGGGTCCTGGTCCATGCCATGGTAATACAAATAATAAATGACAAGCAAGCAAGTGACTATAGCCTCATCAGCAATCCCTTCCAGGAATGCTTAATCCAGGCCAGGATTTAGGGATGCATTGTGTAGTGACACACAGGGAACAAGGAATGGTTTGGGCAAGGATATCCCTTAACAGGTGTTGACTCATGTTACATCTCAAGCCCCCTTTCATCCATAGACACATCAGTCAGACTCAGGTCAGCAAACATTAAGGACCTGGGTCCTGGAACTCTACAGAGGTCTGCCCTGACCCAGGCCCAAGTCCTATCATTTCGCAGTGTGGACGCAGCTCAAGCGGCAGACCCAAGTCAGTAGCTCTGCACAGTGCAGTGTGGATGGCTTAGCGTGGCTGCGGGACCCAGGTCCAGCAATTGTAAACATGGGTTTCTGATGCAGTGAAGATGCTCAAGCGTGGGCTTGGAAACATTATACCCATAAGCCCAGGTCCCAGCTTAGTGTTCAGTGTGAACATATCCACAGCGAGTTGGTGTCAGAGCTGGGAGTAGAACTCAGGAGTCCTGCTGCTGCTGTAACTACTAGACAATGCTCCCTCTGGCTTCACTTAAAACCAGTCCAGCGTTTTCCAAAGCATTTTCTCCCTAAGCCTCAGGGAGTTTGCAAACCAGCAAAGCACCACGGCTTTCAGAACCATGGAGAACAACAGCCATTGACGGGAGCAAGCATCCTGCCCACACCCTCTGCCAATTGCAGAAGCGGTGCCCGCTGCCACAAGTGCCACTGCCGAGGAGTTTGAACCCAGCCCCTCCGTCTGTCCATGCCACCAGCAAATGATTTAGATGCATCGCTGGGCCACTTTGTGCTATAAATAAAGCAGATCAGGGAATGAATTAAACATGACCTGCAGTCAGGTTATATTCCATCCAGCTGAATGTATAAGGCCTTCAGAACCCAAAGCAACAGCTCCCCTCCCAGAGCTGAAAACAAAGCCCCGTTATGAAATAACATTATAAAACATAATCCTATAGGGAACTCCTCCACCAGCCTCGGCTTCTCTCCTAGAGCCAGAGATCGGACTCAAGACTCCTGACTGTTATTCCGCTGGGGCTAACCACCAGATTTCACTCCCTATCCAGAGCCAGGAACTGAATTTAGCAGCCCTGATTCCCAGGTCCCTGCGCGAACTGCTAGGCTATCCTCCCCTCCCAAATCACAACTCACTGAGAAAAAGACAGAAAGAAGTGTTATTGAGCTCATCGGGACAATCCCAACCGCTGGGCGAGGACAGCGGCAGAACGCTCCCTGTACTGTGCTCTTGCGCTGCCTGGCATGGTGAATGATCACTCTAGATTGATAGCGAAATTAAGCCCAGTAATTAGATTATTTTTATGTAGCTCCAAAAGCACAATGAGATCTTTGTGTATTTATATTCCTTTCAGCTGCACTAAAATGATCAGCTATTTACCAGGCGACTGGCCTGGATCTTGGCTCAATTAAGAAAAACAAAAACTGACATTTGCAAAAAAACCCAACTAGACACATGTGAAGAAAAGATCAGATCAGGGGATGGAGCCCTTCCTTATATCTATGGCCGCCGAGTTGTTTCAATATGAACCTCTCCTCTTTTTCCCTAATGAGCCTTGTGATCTGAGAGCATTTGGGGAGTTCCCAAGAAGCCATCCCAGAAGGAATAACCAACCCTTCAGCCTCTGAGGTGATGAAGGTTGCTCTAGATTTCTTAGCAAAAAGGTGCAGGCCAGAACAGGTCGCTGCTGAAACATGGAGTCAGCAAAAAGGCTGGAATCCAGAGGGGCAGAGGAGAAGGGTTTTGCACTGTGCTGGGAGGATTATGAGCGAAGACAGAGAGGGGGAGCTTTCGGATCTTCAGAGTCAGAAAATATCCCTGAGTCCAGGGAGCGTAGGAGGAAAAGATCCCTGCAATGGAGTCTTGACTCAGGAATACCTCCAAACAAAGTGCTTTGGGGAAGTACCTAAAATACAAGCAGGGAAGCAGGTGTGTCTGCGTGGACATACCTGGGACCCAGAGCAGAAAGGCAGAGTGGCCAATTACTTCATTTTATCATTCCTTTATTGTGTGATAAAATGATTAACTCATGTGCTATGTTCTATATAATCATTGCATGTTGAATAGATTTAAATTGTAGGATTATAGAAGCACAAGACTGATCAGTGGTTACAAGGGATAAGTATATATTAGGTGTCTAAGTAAGTAGGGCTGAAACACAAGGCCTACAGGCCAAGACCAGTAAGATGTCAGCTTAGCCATACTAGGCCATAGGCTTAAGAAAGGCTTGACATAAGTAAGTGAGCAAAGAATGACCCAGTGGCACAAGATTACAGGAGATGTGCCAGTGGGTGGTATTGAGAAAAATTAACACAGAGTGATTTTTTGCTTACAAGATACCCAGCAGTCACATTTTTCCAACACCCCCCCAAATCGTGGGGTGCCCTATGTGCATAAATGCTATTCTGAGGTGTAGTCAGAATCACATTTTAAAAAGAGGGTGCCTAGATTGGGAAAAATGAGATCCCTATGGGAAACTCCAGCAGGAACCATCCTCTATTTGCGACCAGTTGGCAAGGCATCTGTCAGACCCTAAGACTATCTAGGAGGATGTGAATATAACTATATGTTTTACTTGTGCCTAGGTCTTTATGGAATTTCTATATGCTTGGGTAATCGTAACTTTAATAAAACTCGTAAAACAGGCTAGACCTTGTACTTATGAATGTATGTGTGGTTACTATCCTTGATCTTTATGTGTTCCTAGAGACTAAATCTGAAGCAAATAGCAGAGGTGACTTTCACTCAGTTGAGCTTGAAACTGCAGCCACCATAGAGCCAAACCCACAGTGGTGTAATACTACATTACTACATTCACTTTAAATAAAATAAAAGGCTACAGCAGGTGCATCTGCATGGACACACCCTGGGATACAGAGCACAGAGGCTCCCTCTGCCAGCGCCCTGAGTCCAAATTGTACAAATCGACTCTCGATTTTGTTTAGACAGATGAAAAATGGAGCAATTAAAGCCCCAGGTGTTTCCTCGGCAGTCTCATTAGGATTTCCCTCTATTCTGCACTTTCCCACTGAGAGCCAGGCTATTTTTAGCAGGCTTGGCCCATTTCCAGGGCAGTGGGGAAGTGGGGAGGGGGGATGGCTTTCAGGAGACACAAACAGTTTTTGATCTCTCCATGCTAATCCCTGGTCTCCAGGCAACGGCGTGAAAGCCTGTGCTTCTGAGATGCCCAGAGTTCCCCTGCTGAGAGCTCATCACAGGGGCCACGGGGAAGGCGGGGGGTGTTTGCTGCTAGACTGGGGGAGCTTTTGTGATTAAGACTCTCTCTTTCACCCTGGCAAACCCTCAGCACTACGATCATTATGGCAGCAGCTAGAACCTGAAAGAGCACTGCACAGACACAGAGTGAGAGCGCCACTTCTCTGAAGAGCTCACAGTTTAAATGGACAGAGGGTGGAAGGGGAAACTGAGGCACAGAGAAGGGAAGGGACTTGCTCAAGGTCACAGAGGAGGATGGCAACAGAGTCGGGAATAAAAGCTAAAAGTCCTGACTCCCTACCCACTGCTTTGTCCATTGCACCACACTGCACCTTTAAGGTGTTTCTCTCTGCTCACTCTTTTGCCACCTGGCCACCCCAGTGCTACATTAATGTCATACAGAGAAGGGGTGGGGCCAAATGACCTTTCTTTGCAGCAGCCTCCATGTTGACCTGTTCTCCCGCCCCCTCTGCCCTTGACAATGAAGCGAGGCAGCCATCTATCACCATCCCCGCTCTCTCTCGCTGGGTTTGCATCATTCAGGAGCAATGTTTATTCCGAGCAGGTCCGCGGCCAGCTGGAAGCTGCTCTGTCGGAGCAGCGTGTGCATGTGTAGCGAGTGAGAGGCTCTCCTGGGGACCTGAACACAGGGTGATCCCCAGCCCAAGTTTGCCCAAGGTCAGGCAGAGCCTAGGTTTTGTGACTCCTGGAGGGACTCTAGGTTCCACACATTTTCCTGCAGGAGGCCCTAACTACCAAATAGATGGGAACAGCCTTCAGGATCCTTCCCCAGGGATTTTCCCTTCAAAATAAGGCATTTCAGTGAAATAATTGGAGATGATTGGTACCCTCAGACCTCACTCAGTCCCCACACACAGCTGTAACCCTGATCCATAGCCCCTTTGTTCGTCCTATTCCGTGTCCTCATGCCCCTCCGTCCTGGCATAGGAACATGGTAAATGCCACACTGGCCCCCAGGAGAGATTTTCCCTAACTGCTCCATATTTGTCTCTCATGGCTAATGACCCACAGAGAAGTTCCCGTGTTGAGATTTGATTTGCAGACAGTTATCCCTGGTGGCAAGTCATCCCATCATTCCCGATTGCAGTTTAATGCAGCACCCGAGAAAGCTGACTCGGGCCAGTCAGAGGCAGGACACTACATGAGAACAGCACTTGGCCTGATCCAGGCTGCTCGTGTATCTGTTAGAAGGAGCCCTCACTTGCAGCTCTTCCTGGAGAAAGAAAGCCATCTCCCATCTGAGCAGCTTTATGTTCTGGGGGGGCTGGGCTGGAGCAGGGGGAGGGAATCAGTCACAGCCAGTGGCTTTGGCTCCAATTCCCATTTGCTGGGAAATATCAGCTACATGCAGGCAAGATGCATTAGGGATATTTCAGTGAGTCTCACTGGAGAGCTGATGATAACCCATCTAATTTCATGAGGCTCCTAAGGCTGGTGCTAGGAATGGGAGGGGGTTCCTGGGAACTCGATGCTCCTCATTTATTAACAACCTGAGTTGCTGTGCTCTGGGAAAGGGGGCAAAGTCCGGCTCATCCTGCAACTCCCTTCAACCCTGCTGCATCGGGGATCGCCAGCCCCTGTGTCTTCTAAACAGGCACAAAATTAATTCTAGAAATGGAAACCCCACCGTGGTTCCTGGACGTTACTAATTTCAGCAGCAATGGATGTAGGTTTCTCTCAGTGGTGCCACCCCACTCGGATGTCAAGGGGTGTCCTCCAATGTCAGACCAAAGCAGGGCACAGGCTGCTATTCCCTAGAATGGTGATGCTCCACACTGGTCATTGGCAGAGCTCAATACCCTTAGCCGTGTTTTACAGAGGGAGAAACTGAGGCACAGAGACTCTCCCCAGGTCAGTGTCAAAGTTGGGACTAGAACGCCAGCATCCTGCCTCCCAGTCCAGTGCTTTATTCCCTTTATCATGCTGCTCCCTGACCACGACACTGTTTCCAAACAGCAACTATGCCTTCTCTTTCTGGGTCGGTCCCAAGTGTGGGTCCATAGGGGTTTCCCCTCCTGCTGACTGTTGTTCCAGGGCCATCCAGGGCCCAAGACTAGCCTCATCCTAGTATTGACCAGCTCCTGCATGCTTCTCCCTGCCTTCTCCTGGCACAGCTAGGACAGCTATGTCCAAGGGCAGAGCATTGCCCATGGAGCGACTGGGAGACAAAGAGATGGTGTTAGGCAACTTTATTTAGTGCAACAATCCCCCAGGATCCCAATTCCCCTGCTAAATATAAGGACCAAGTGGCTCAGTCTTTCTTATTATTCCCCTACAAGATGAACAAGCTAAGGCAAAGGGTCGCGGTGGGAACGGGCTGTTGCTAGGCACCCGTCTGCTCCCAAGCGCTGATGGGGTTCAGTTGCCATTGGCGGCCGCATGCTATTGACCTCCAGTGCCATTGCAGAGGCGATGGGGAGGGGCTGGTAACCCTCCATTTCCGCTGCCTAATGGGACGACTCTTTCAGCTCAGTGCCCTGGGGGAGAGTACAGCAGCATAATATCTGATGGGATCCCCACCTAGGGCAGTTAGGAGAATTGGGAGCCTAGATGCCATGGTGATGGGTGCATTATATTTGTGACAGATAGCTAAAGACAGAGCAGCACAGGGAGCTAGGGACAGACAGAGGAGATATCTAATTATAGACAGACCAGGATACAAGGATCTGCCACTAGAATGCAGCCACATCTGGGGTGAAATGCAGCAGCTGCTGCCACACAATGACTGTTTAGAACAGGAAGCGCAGAAGAATGCCATACCCAAGGAAGATATGTCAATGACCTCAGCTGGAATCAGGCCAGAGCACCAGAGCAATACCTTTTGTGGGGACAGTGCCCCCAAGATTGCAATTTAACACCAGACAGGAGAGGAGGTATTTCCAGTAGCACAGCACCCACTGGGCTAAGTGCTGTCGCAGAGGGAAGAGCACCAAGAGCTGAACCCCTGCCATGTCTTCCTGCAGACGGCTGGGATTTCCTCCGAGGGCTCCCATCCAAGCTTGGCCCTGCTTAGCGTGCAAGGGCTGGTATGGCTGCTGGCCATGTGTTGCATAAACCGACCCTTTGTCCTCCTCAGCCCTATTGTTACTGACCAAGACGTTAATCTTCAGGCTGCAACGAGCAAACCATCCCGAGAACCAGCCCCCAGCCCTGTTCCCACTCAGGAACAGGAGCCAAAATTAGAGCAGCTAAGGACAGTTGGCCTGGATCCTTAGTGCTGGCTGGCGAGGCAGAGCTTTCTAATGCAACAGAGTGCAGGATGCAGCCTTGGTACTGCTAAGCTCAAGGGGGTGGCTGGGTGGGGAGGGCCAGAGAACAGTGCTACCCTGATTCCTCTCCCAGGGTGACGCCTATGCCTTGTTTTTTGCCTGGGGCATGGTGGGGAATCCCTCTGCTCTGCACTAGGCAGACAGCAGGGATTCACAGAGGCTGCAGGGCCAGGCAACAGTTGCACGCTGGCCAGAGCCAATGCACCCTGGGTCCCTCCTTAAACTAAGCGTAATGGATCTCGAGCACAAGGTCGAGTCGGGCAGAGTCCTGCCTGGCCCTGAACAAAGGGAGAGATGGGTCTCCCGGTACATCCCGCCAGCACTGTCCCCCCCAGGAGTGCTGCTGAGCAAGACCAGCTGTCTTCCTGCACTCTCTGTTCACTTCTACCCCTGTCCAGGGAGAAGCGACAGCATGGAACCCAGGTGTCCTGCGTGGCAGCATGGAACACTGGCTCTCCATGAGGCCACAGAGCTAGCCTGCCTGGGGACTACTAACCATTGCTGTACATCTGCCTGGCCCTGTTAGCGCCCAGGGCCTCCTCTCCCCTGGTCATGGTTCATTTCAGTTAGTTGCTTTCCTGGATGGCCATTTGGCATCTTCATGATGGGCTCCATGCATCAGCCCCCGGGGCGAGCCTGCAGTGCGGTACGATCTCAGCACAGACCCTTCCCAGCCATGAGGATCCTCGGTCTGCACTGAAACGGGGTGGCAGCAGCAGGTTAAAAATAGCAGACAAGGAGACTTCTTGCTGAAGTGCCGCTGTTAAATATAGCAACATATTGACCCATACGGCAGGCAGCAGCAGAAGTGGCAGCCTCTGGGGAGGGAGTGGGGGTGGAGACACGGGAAGTGTGGCCACCTGGGAAGGAAAACAAGCAAGCAAGCAAAGGCAATGCTTTGGAGAGAGGATGGGGGAGGAGGATTATAGGACAAGACTCTCAGCTGGCATAAATCAGGATAGCTCCACTGAAGCCGATAGGGATGCCCTGAATTACACCAGTGGTGGGTCTGGCCCACAGCATTAGGAGGTAGCAAGAAAGCCTCATCTCTCAGCCCCTGTTGCTGGTGTCCTGTGCATTTAGTAGCCTGGACGTACCTGAGACACTTATTAGCAAAGCAGGGGCACCTAACTGGACAAATGTGGGACACTCAGTTCTCACCCTTCGCTTCCCCCCAGTGCGAGCCACTGACCTCATCCCGCTTGCCAATGACACAGAGCGCCGAGACGCTCTGAGGCCAGGCCAGCAAGCTGACCACTTGCGGAGTCGCGTGGGGAATCATCCACAGCCCACTGGAGTCAGCAGAAAGGCTCCCAGGGGCTCCAAAGGGCTTGGATTGTCAGCAGGTTGGGGACAGGGACCATCTCTTTGTTCTGTGTTCATACAGCACCCAGCCCAGCGAGGTCCTGGTCCGTGATGGGGGCTCCTGGACACTACTACAACACAAATAATAAATAACAAAGAGTAACATGTTTTTTTGTCTCTGGCACCTCCTCCCACTCTAAAGCCTCATCCAGCCCAGGAGTCCATCTGTTCTGGCCTCTGGTCTCCAACCACCACCTATACTAGATGCCTCCTTGCAGACATTTATGGAATAACCTGGCCAGAAGTGAAGTTCCTTCCTGACCCTTCAGTCAGTAAGTGGTTGGGCTGACACCCTGAAGCAGGAGAGTTTATTTCCTTAATACATTTTTTGTATTTCACTGTGAATGTTCTTATTCTCCATAGAAACGTCTAATCCCACAAGGAATCTGACAAAGCTCCCAGCCTCAGTGAGACCTTGGGGCAAGGAGGTTTTCAATGCACTATTTTTTATTTTTATTTTTAAAAAAAGGAGAAGAAAACAGTGCAAAATGTAACAAACAAAGGAAGCCAATCAATGTGTATAATCTATTTTCCCATCTCCTGAGAACTGCATCCCCTCCCCACTGACCCAACACAACAAGGCTCCAGGGCCTCCTCCTTAGCTGGTGTAAAACAACCCAGTGGCACTGAAAGTCCATGGAACAGGGCCAGTTTAATCAGATGAGCATCTGGCTCAGAGTCCGTATCTTTGCTCCCACTATGTGAGTGTCGTTATGGTGCCTCTCTGTGATAGAACAACCCCCCCGAACCCATCTTCACCTCCATCCCACCCAACCCCTTGACGTGGAGGAAGAAGGGTGAGTGATGGCTAAAGTGGTGGGGAAAATTAGGACCCTTTTTCCCCACCCCTCAGGAGATTTTTAAAAAATTATCTTTCCTTTCCCTGAATCCCAGCCATTGCCCCAATGCCTGTGGGATCCCTGACACACGGTTGCAGGTGTGGGGTACAAATGAAGGTGCTGTTTCCTTGTACAGCAAGTGCTAGCAGATTGCCTAGCACACCCACATACATGCACTCCTTCTACTTTCACACACAGGCAGCTGAGAGAGGCTGCCTGATAAATGACTGAAGGGGATTAATATTTATGGGATTTAAAAATAGCTGCCGCATTGAGTTTCCCCCTCACGTGCAGAGCCAGCGGGATGCGGGGAAGCTGCTAAATTAGATGTCACGGTGCAGAGGGATTCTGCTCACTCAGGCAGGAGAAGGGATAAAAATAGATACTGCGTATGTGCATGTGTCTCCTATACAACAGGGCAAACTCCATTGGGAGCTCCCTCACCTCCTCTCCCCGCCCGCTCCTGAAAAAACAATCAGGCATCCCTGTGTCTTTGAACAAGCTAGTGCCTTCCCCTGCTCCTCCAGCTCTCCTGCGAACACACCCTCCTCTCTTGCGCCATCCCCTTTGTTCTAGCATTTCTGTTTCCATTCATGCCCTGTTCTGCTTTTAAAGCAGAGAAACCCCAAGCAAATAAATAACTGAGCATGAAAAGGTGTTAGTCTTTCACACAAAATTAGAGCCTTTCTGCAAATTTGTGATAAAAAGCAAAAACAAATGGCAACATTTCAAGCTCTTGGAATTTCTCTGAGAAGATTTTTACCATCTCTAAGCAGAATTCAGAGGACCTGGTGCCCTGGCCCTCTGCTCTAACCACTGCCAGGATCAGACCCCAGGAGCTCTGGCTCCTTCTTTCTCTCTGCTCTAACTACACTCTCCACCCCAAAGCAGGAATAGAACCCAGGCATCCTGACCCCCCAGTCTCCTATTCCAACCACTAGGCCTCACACCTTTACTCATAGGTGGAAATAGAACTCAGGAATCTTCAGTCCCAGTCCCCTGCTGTAACCATAAGACCCCATTCTCCTCCCTAGAGCTAGAGCTTGAACCCAGGAGTCCTGATTCCCAGGCCTTCTTGTAAATACCAGATTACAGTCCTCTCTCAAAGCCCTCAACAGAATTTAGGAGTCCTGTGTCTCCATCCTAGTCCCAGTTCTAACCACAAAGACCACAGTCTTCCCTCTGGAAGGAAATCTCATGTGGTTTCCAGCCTGCTCCCCTGTGTCTGTGTGGCATCCTCAACAAGTGAAATAAGCAAATAAAGCCAATCAGACATTGCAGGGGAGGTAGCATGCCAAGAATAGGAGCGTTTGCAAAGCAGCAATGGTGTGGGGAGGAGCTTCGGACAATATTCTAAGCTATAGCTAAAAAGACACAGAAACAGGGGGCCTGGCTTTACTCTCTCTTACAGGAATAACTCCAGTAAGTCTATGGGGTTTCTCAGGAGCAACACCAGTGGCAGAGGAGAATCAGGCCTAGATTAGGTCAGATCATAGGTCTAGTCTGTCCCAAATTCTGCCTTTGGCAGTGACTAATCCTGATGCTTCAAAGGAAGGAAAAGCCCATAATGCATCTGGCCATTGGTGCAAGCCTGCACGTGGGGGAAAGATTCCTTCTTGCCCCTGCAGTGATCAGCTGATGCCCTGAAGTATGAAACTGGACCAAGCTGAATATAGAAAAATGTTGTTATTGAAAGTAAAATTGTCCAGCCCCATTTTTTATAATCAAGCTGCAGTGTGTGTCTCTGACTTCCTGGGCCAGCAAACTCACATTTTACAGCTGGCCTCAGAGAATGGTGCTTGGTAACTGCGCCTATTGGGTGGAGCTCAAGTAAACAGTGACACAATTGCCCCTCCCAGCAGGAAAGGTTATCTAATCCTCCAGCTCCATAAGGCCGGGATCACGCCCCTGTGTGCAGACAGCAAGGGCAGGAATTTAATTTAAAAAACAAAAAATCCCATAAAGTAAACTGAGTCTAAAATGTCAGCAGGGAAAGTAAATGGGCCAGATTCTCAGCTCAGTAAATTAACATGCTTTGCTTGACCTCCCCAGCTAAGGCGCTGAACAAACCACATTGAAAGAGAGGAGGGATGGGCCACGGATGCTGGCTTGGGACTCCATAGACCTGCTTGGAGTTCCCTGCTCTGCTCCAGACGCTCTGTTTGACCTTGGGTCAGTCTGTCTGGGCATGTGTTCCCCTCTGTGCCCTGGGTTACTAGCCCTGCCCTGCCTCCCAGGGGTGTGTGAGGGTGAATACATCGAAGATGGTGCGGGCTAGGTCAGACAGATAAACAAAGAGAAGATTAAGGGTGGGGCAGAAGGGTAAAGCTGCCCATTGGAGAGAGATCTCTGCCAGAGGGATGGTGAGAAGGCTATGACTACACTACAGCTTATGTCACCATAATTTATGTTATGTTCCATTGCTGGTTCCACTGCCCCTCCTCTGACTGTGGTCAGTCAATAATATTCCTCTGAAATCAAGGAGTGGGGGTGGACCTGGGAAGTTCACCCTTGCACCATGAGTCCCATGTTTGCCAGCTCCACTGGCGCATTCAGCCTGCAACTCTTGACAGCACCTTGACAGACCAAGTTTGCCCGTCTGATGCCCTGACTGCTTCTTTTAAAAATCCATACACGGGAGGCATCCTCTGCCATGCAGTACATTGCCAAATCCATAAGCAAGCAGCTGCTGCGAGGAAATCTCTGCCTCGGGGAGGTCGCCTCTCTGCACTGGCACGCACGCCCAGTCTTTGATAAAATAGACAGTCCCGAGTATTGCATGCTCCAGCAATTCCTAGCTGCATCCTTAGAGTTTAGCCCAGCTGTGCCCGTAGGGCGGATTGCCATCTCTTGGCGAACCCTGAGAATGCAGCAGCTGTACAGGCTCACAGGGTTTCTAATGACTGGCGAGCCAGGTCCTTTGAACTGGTGTAAGTCACTGTGGCTATATTGATTTCACCAGCTAAGGATTTTGCCCATAGTCCCTTCGAGAAGCATTTATCAGAGGCTTGGGCCAATTATTTCACAATCAAGCAAAAACAATCCCAAAGACCCAGATTAACTGTAATTTTAAACATCTTTTCATTTGTTCCTGGATTTTGATTAATAGGAGAAAACTAGGACTGAGAACTCCAAGAGAACCAGCACCCTAGGATCATGACAGCCACCTGATTCAAAGACAGCCGCGGGTCCTTGTTTAGCAACACTGAAAGGAGAAATTATGCAGGAGAGAGCTTTAAAATAGGAGTGATCCAGGGAGTGCCCCGGTCTAGGTATCAGGGGAGTGGGAGTCTAGTCCCAGGTCTGCAATTGACCTATTGTGTGACCTTGGGCAAGCTTTGGGCCTCAGTTTCCCTTCCTGCCTTTTGTCTTTTCACATTGTAAACTCTTCCTGGCAGGGACTGTATCTCATTCTGAATAATACAAGACCTAGCGTAATGGGGCCCTAATCTCAATTGGAGCCTCTAGGTGCTACTGTAATATAATTAATAATAAACAAGGAGCCTCAATAACTCGGGGGTTGCCAATGAGGTCATCTGCACGAGGTGGCAATATAATATCTCTGTAGGGCTAGAGGCTGTCATGGAGATTTCCATTCTGTACACCCAGCGTGCCATAAATATGCAGGCACTTCTGGATCACCAGTTTGAATCCAGCCCACATCAGCAGAAACCAGAATAGTATTTCCACTACATGGCACTTCAGTGAAGTAGCTGTGACAATTTTGTGGGTCTCAGTCCAGCTCTTAGCCATGAGTTTAGTCACATCACAAAAAACACCAACCTAGTCAGTGCTAAATCTTGATGTAGCAGATGATATTACCAATCTGCAGGCAGGTTAATTAAGCAGTTGGTACAAATAAACCTCCCAGATCAAAATGGTCACGTCAAGTGTAATTAATGTGGTGGAAAAAGCAGTGCTGTCACAAAAACATGCACATTCACATAGCCGTAAACACACTCATTTGCATGCACGCACACACAAAAATCTTGCACATGCATACATTCACAAACACATTTACTCGCTGGCCCCCAGGGTATGTACTCGGGCTAGCTTGAGCCATCAGGGCCACACTGCTAGCTTAAGCATAGCTGGTGTGGTATGTTTACCCAAGATGGGAATTACCCTTCCTGCTGCAGCGTAGATGTACCCTCACATGCACACATTTGTTCACACACCTATTCACGAACTGACTCACTCACACACATGCAAATGTAATCCTGTACTCACACAGCTACAAACACACTCTTCTCACCCACAACCCTAAATTATACCTTTCTCCCCATCAACAGCCATGCTATTTTGGCTCAGGTTGCTAATATTACTCCGGCTGACAGCATGGAGACAAAAGATAAGGAGCTGCCCATCAACAGATACCTTACATGTGTTCCTGTGAGCCCAACTGGGAGCTCACACTCAGCAGTTACATGGCTATAACATGGCAGAGAGCAGCTGGGTCATCAGTTCAGAGATGCATTGACTTCTGGTAACATCACAGGAAAACCTCAATTACTTCTCAGATCACCACTGGAAAGCACGCTGTGTTGTTACTGTTGCTGCTCAAATCCCAATCAAAGAAAACAAGGTTTCCCTGGATAATTACCGCACATTCGGGGTGAAAAAAAATCAAATGAAAATCTGGGCTGAAATTAAATTCAGCAAGTTGGGTTTGAGGGGCATTGACAGAGCAGTGTGAAGAAGCTAGGGCTGGAATAGTAGTGGGGCTGTAGGTCAGAGCTCTAGGGGTGGCATTCAGACTGGAATATCTGAGGTCGGGATTGAGAGGCATTGGCAGAGCTCTGGCTTGGGGAGAACCCAGGACTGGAGCCCCGGGTGCTACACAGCAGAGGGGTGTAGGCAGAGCTGCATATGTGAGCCCAGGACTGGCCTATCAGATGGTGTGGCCAGTCGGCATGGAGGTGCATTGACAGAGCTGTGAGGGAGCCCCCAAGCAGATGAGCAGAAGATGCTGTTTGTCAGGGCTGAGGTGCATCAGCAGAGCCCTGTGTAAGCCCCTAGTACAGCATCCACAGTACTCACTATGGCCATATAGGGCTGCACTGCCCCAATGCTCCAAGTCCCACACTCTCAGGAGTTGCACCTTCACCTACATTCATCTGATTACAGCCTGTGTTTATAAAAAAGAACAAAAGCAAATGTTAACAACAGCCCAGGATCTGAGCTGCGCTGCTGGGTTAGTTGTCAAGGCAAGGTGGGGAGGAGGATGCTTTTCCAAATTCCTGTGTAGTGGTTAAAATAGCAATCCACATGCACTAGAGTTAACTTCACTAGCCCATCAGAGCCCAGCTGGGCTGTGACTACAGGAACCCCACAGATAAGACAATTACAACCCCCTCCCAGATGTGTAGGGCATGATTTTCAGTGGGTACTCAGCACTTTTGAAAATCAGGCCACTTTATTAAGGTGCCTAAATGTGGATTTAGGAGGCAATTTTCCAAGGCACATTTGGCAGATAAGCTCCCAGTTCCCACCCCTTTGAATATTTCTCCATAGGGTTTGAGGAAGAGATAGGCAGCTGCCCTGGGGTAATGAAGAAGAAATGTTGAGCTACAGTGACTCTTACAATCCATCAAGCCTCACAGGGATTCTTTCTTCACCACTACCGGGACCTCAAGTGTTTGAGCTGGCTACCATCAAGAACTGAACCAAGGCGTACCAATGGTAAATGCAGGAGTCGGAACAGCACGAGCCAAAGAGCCAGGTTCTACAGCAGTAGGCTGGAACAGACTTACATCTCTGTGGATCAGGCACACAAGGGAATATGTAAGACACTGTGACTAGGGAGTTACATTTGCTTTTCTTTACTTTCTGCTAGAGCTGTAAAGTCACAGATCACTGAATATAGGGCACGGATGTCATCAGCTTTTCTTACCTCCCCTCTGATCCTGGTCAGGTAAGGTGGGTATTATGGGAAAATAGCCCTGGCCAGGGACCAGTGAGACCAAATGACTGACAGAGAAGCAGCTCATCTTGGGAGCTGGTTTCCAAATAACAGCATTGCACCCTCTGCTGCTGAGAGGTGGGAAAAGCTCACAAGCTGCACAGAACAAATACAGCAAGCATGCAAATGGGCCAGGCAGGGGCTGGAGTGGAAAGATGCTTAGTTTTGATTATTTAGCAAACTAATGCATGGCCCAGATTCACTCCCCTGCCATGCAGAAAGCAAAGGATTCAGAGTGGAGACAGGATACTCACCTTGGTCCCTTGGACCCAGCGATATTACATTGTATAAAACTATTATAGGATTATTAGACATTGGTGACACAATGGTGACACAATGGTTACTTCATAGTCTCAGGTCCTGATCCTATAAAGCACTTAAGCATCTGCTTAACTTTATGCATGTGAGTAGCTCCAAGGAAGTCAACAGGACTGTTCCTGGGTTTAAAATAAAGCACATGCTTACGTGCTTTCCTGGATCAGAGCCTCAGTTTGCAGACAGCTATGAACATGTGCCTACCCTATAATATTATACTTGCAGCCCACAGAGTATGCTACATTGCATGGGATTATTATTGCTATTAACTGTTTATGTTAATTATTGTTATGTTACTATACCACCTGTGATCTCACAGGATTCCCAAAGTGCCTTACAGACATTATTGACATGGCACTACTGAAACAAACAGCCAACTAGTGCACAATACAACTATGGGAAAAGGAGGGGAATTTTGACCAAAGACCTCAAGGCCAACCCCATACTCTTAAAAGAAGGGCAATGGGTTATTTAACATCATTCTGAGAGGACATGCTCCAGTTTTTAAGGTCTCATCAGAGAGACACAGCTAGAAAACTACCTGGGACACAAGTTTAAGCAGTGGGTGGGGTGACAGTGTCTTTTGAATCAGACCTTAAAAATCCAGACTCTGCTCTGTGCAGACATGAAAGAACTCATGAGGCACTTTTCATAAGATAAAGGGTTTGCCCCAGTGTCCTTGGGCCAAACTTTCCTCATCCCCACTGCATATTTCTGCCAGTGTTTGGAAGCTAGAAACTGGGACATTTGAGAAAGGCTGATAGCATGGGCTAAGAGTCAGGCAAGCTGGCTTCAATTCCAGGCTCTACCATGCACTTCTTGAGTGACCTGGGCAAAGTGATCTAATCTCTCTGGCCCTCAATTTCCCTCTCTGTACAAAGCAGATAATAGTCCTTCCTTTGTCTGTTTTGTCTTTTTAGACTGTAAGTTCTTTGTCTCTCATTACATGTATGTACAGCACCTAGCACAATGCAGTTCTCATCTCCACTGGGGCATCTTGGTGCTACTATAATACTAAATCATAATTCTAATTTTGGGGAGGAAATAAGAACTGAAGTGAATGTGAGCAGGAGAGCCTTTTGGAGGAAAGTGAATAAAAAATTAGAGCTATTTAGTGAGTGCTTGTCCTTGTGAAAGTGTACTGCATGCTGTGCCCAGCAGCCCAAAAGTCAAGGATGGGCCTTCATACAAATAACGCAAGCAGCTGCCTAGAGCGCTCTTGTTTGTGGAAAGGGGCAATGTCCCATGTGAACTCTGCACCTCAGGGGGCTGAGGGAGGCCAGCTTATCCCCCAGAATGCTTTGCAGTCCTCACAATTTACACATCAAGGAAATAAAAGATGAGCATATGAGAAAATAGAGAACAAAGATAATTGGGTAGCTACAACAATGTATTGTGCATGATGCAAAATCTTTTTAGTATTAATATTAGGCTCCATCTCTAGGGTGCTCAGCTAAGATCAGGGCCATGGAATGCTGGGCACCTCACAGAGACAGAGTTAAACAGTCCCTGCCCCAAAGAGTTTCCAGTCTAAATAGACAAGTGGGAAACAGGACAGAAACTTGCCTCCAGGCCACTGACAGGCAAGAAGAAATCCAGATTTCCTGAGGCTCAGTCCACTTTGCTATCTATAAGGCTACCCTACCTCCCTATTTAGCACAAAATCACATGCTTATATCATGGCGTCTGTTTCATTGCAGTGTATTCTTCTTGCTGAAACACAGGACTAATAGAGGCTGGTCATGCAACCATTTGCACATGTGAATAACTTTATTTATCTGATTTCTCAGAGCCCTGCTCCTGCACTTGGATCCTCATGTCCACAGAGAGACCCATTTGATTTCACTTGGGCTCCATCTTGGAACAGGATCAACCCATGTCATTCCCATTGCAAACTCCAGGCTCATGCAAGCAAAGATACTCCTGCACATGAGTTTGCAGGGCTGGGCTCACAGGCCATGTAAGCTCTTCAGGGCAGGAACTGGTTTTGCCACTGCAAAGACTGAAGCATACCCTTAGCTGTAAGCACGTAAATATTAAATAGAATGCAGTGTCACACTTAAAGTTTAAGCCCAGGTTTATGTAATCCACATGCCTAACCTTAGACTCTGAATTTTGGGTCTCCAGGTGCTTTTCCATATGAGTTGGGATGTTTTTAGGCACTGGAGAAGGGCAGTGGAAGTATCCCCTAGCCCAGCCAAAGGTTACACTTACAGCCCCAAATTCTGCAAGCATTTATTCCCATGCTAGACTTTACTCCTACATTCATTTCAACAGGACTGTTCCCAGTAGGGAAGTGAAGTGTTTGTAGGATAAGGACTATACTCTTGTCTTTGCTGGCCTGGGCCGTGTGCATTGTACAGCGGGGACGTCCAACAAACCCTCACCGAGGAAAGGGATGCGCGGGGACTGGCGACAAGTCCAAGTCAGGAGAGACTCGCAGGTGAAAACAATGAAACAGACGAGCCTGAGCACCAGTAACCGGAAACATAATACAAACTAATGAGCACACCCAAAATCCTTGATAGCAACTCAGGGACGGCGGCGACCCGGCCGCGAACGTGCAGCACCGCCGCGGCGGCCTGGGGCCATAGGACATGTGGGAGTCCCGAGCGCCCCCAGGGGAACTACATTTCCCAGCGCGCCCCGCGGCCGAGGAGGATGCTGGGGCGGGCGGGGCCGCGGGCGGGCTGCTGTGTTGTCCGCGGCTGGGGAGTGCGGAGCCGAGCCGGGGCGCGGGGAGAGGCCCCGGGGCGCCGAGACAGAGCGGGGGGCGCGGTGAGCAGCGGAGCTGGGCGGTATGCCAGGCCGGGGACCTGCTGGGGAAAGGGGGGGCAGAGATGGGGGCGGGGACCT
>ML675642.1:10393494-10405414 GCA_007922155.1 Mesoclemmys tuberculata
GAAAGGGGGGGGCAGAGATGGGGGCGGGGACCTGCTGGGGAGAGGGGACCTGTGGGACTAAGGGGTGCTGTGGGGGGGAAGGGGTGTAGGCACTGTGAGGGGCAGAGACCTGGTGGGGGTGCAGTGTGTGGGAAGAGCCCCAGTGAGGGGAGGGGCAGGGGGGCTCAAGGAGTAGGGGAGGGCATGCTGGCTGAGGGTGGTGGAATGGGGGGCAGTTCGGGACCATCTGCTGCCTGGGCCATGGGACGTTGGAAAGCCAGCTGGGCGAGCCGTGCCAGCTTCAATCTGTGGGGGAGGTGGTGCTGGGAGCCTGCCAGGGTGGGTTGGCAAGATTTTGTCTTATGTTTTTTTGTGTATTTAGGCCCTTTTGTGTATTTAGGCCCTTGGACCTTTGTGTAGAGCCCTGGAGCTTGTTGCTGCTGTCGAGTTGGGTTTTGGGGGTGACCTGGACCTGAGGGTAGGACTAGGAGCTTCAGGCGACCTTAACTGAACTGTACAGGCAGGCAGCACAAGGGGTCCCTGAGGAATGACTGCTCAGCCACTCTTCGAGGGAGCCTGGAAAGCAATGAGCCAACCCTCAGCACAGCTGGGATTTCAGCAGGGCGCCAGCATCCTGGAGCTTTGAGACCCGCTCTCGGTGTTCAGTGGTAGCATCCCAGGCTTTCTTGGGGAGGTGATGGAAGGAGGAGCTGTGGGTCTCCAGGCAGGGGTAGCTTGGCAGCACTAGAGTCCTGGCTATCCATAGAGCAGATACAGCATGGGGAAGTTCCCACAAAGGCAGCCATGTCCCCCCACAGCTACTGATCTACAGGGACCCTCTGGTCCCTGTGTCTGACAGTGTCATGGGGTTCTGTACTGAGGCTGCAATCTCCATTGTGATCTGGGTGTTTGTCCAAAAGGCCCAGCTGCTCTGCCAGTCTGAGCTGGATTTGACCTGGTGACCTCAAGGTGAAATATTCTGTCCCATTCCCTCTTTGTCCTCCCCTCTCTGACTCACACAAAGCATCCCAGCTAGAGCAAGGCATCCGCTCCTGCCAGTTTCCTATAATACAATATAGTGGAATGGGGTGGCCATAGGGGAAAAAAGCAACAGGTTCCTGAGTTGGCATGAAGGGGTTAATAGTGGGAGGCCTCTGGGGAAAGCACAGACTGGAACAAATTCTGCTGTGAAAGCAGAGGTGAGGGGTGAGGCTGGAGCTGGGGGAGCAGAGGTCTCTGCAGTTCATAGAGAAAACAGCCCTCACTAGCTGCTGCGGAGGATCTCCACGCAGCTATGGGAAATCCCCAGTGGAGGCCTGTTCTATAGGTGGGAACTTTTCTTTGAGAGTCTCTAGACTGAGGGCAGCTGGAGCATGAATCCTGAATGGTGGGTTCACTTCTGGCTTGGGTATGTATTTCCCCTTCCCCCTCCTCCTGCGTCCCAAGCAGCACTGGAAAGGCCTCAGGGCACATGTGTCTCCAGGACTGCCAATAGTCTTTGCTTTACTTGGATTATCAGCTCTTTGGGGCAGGGAATTTTTTTATTCTGTGCTTGTACAGCATGTACCACCACAGGGTCCTGGTCCATGGGGCTCCTAAGTGCTATCCCAGGGCAGATGGATAATGCTATTCTACAGCCGTAATGCTATGGCCAAGGGGAAAGCCAAGCAACTGGCAGTGTTGCTATATTATGCTGTGGGAACCCCTGTTCCAAAGAGACAAGATAATTCTGTGTTGAAAAGTCCCAGGCCCCAGGAACATTGCTCAGGGGATAAAACAGGATGATCTGAGCAATATTAGGCATTCCCAGACAGGTCAATCAAAAGTTTATGTGCTTTACTTAACAGCAAACCATGGTCAAATGACAGCCACCACAAATGGCTGCCATCTCCTTCTCCCCACATCACCCCACAGTTATAACCAGAGATCCGGATAGATTGTTCAGATGATGTGTTCTGGGGACGGGGCCTTGAGGGCTGCAAATTCAGGCCCTTTGTTCTAGTTAACAAGCTAAAGAGGGTGCAGATATGAGACTATGGCAGAAGCAGAACTAGTGTGAGAGGTTACATGTGGTCTGAGCATGGGAGTGGGAGCTGGGAACCCCCTGAGTCCTTAGCCCAGCTCTGCCATCGACTGCTGCATGGGTAGGAGCAAGTAACTTCTCCTCTCTGAGAAACCTTGGCATCATCTGTACAATGATGCTTTAGGATGCTATCAGGTGGCTGGGAGGATTGATTAGATAGCATCTGTTATTCCGAATGCATCCAGGGTGCGATCAGTAATTACTGTGCCAGTCTCGCCTCCAAAAACCTTGCAGACCCTGGTCCTGCTGCTACGTGATGGAACAGACTAACAGTCCACCTGCACTCAGCTTGAGCAAATGTGGCTCTCAGGATTCATGCACAAACATTGCCATTCAAACCCTCTGGCTTTAGCAAAATAGCATTCCCTGAGCTCTTTGTGGATGTACGGCCAGAGCCTCATCTCTCTGACACTGGTGTAAGCCCCAGGTGATCCCATTGACTTCCGGGAGTCATTCTGGGTTTCCTCGGGTGTGGTTGGGATTGGAGTCTAGTATGTTCTATTCCAGCCTGTCTGGAAAGCAGCTCCTAGCACATTCCATGCCTGATTTCCCTATGGCCTCACCCCTTGTCTAGTCATTCCGACCTGGGTAAAGTGGGTGTAAAAAGACAGCGCCAGGTGCTATGAAGTGGAGAATGTTGCCCAAATGATCTCTTGGGGTTTTCAGTAACATCCCATCACCCTAAATTAGACTTAACTTGGCAATAGCCTACTAACATTAAATGTTTTGAAAATGGCACTGGTGTAAAAGGACATTAAATGCCTACAGAGCTATAGAGTCCATCTGGCGAGGGGTGGAGGTGCTGGCACTTCTCTTGGCAAGTGATGGGGCATAGTCCTTTCTCATATAACTCTGCAGCAGGCAGGCACTGCACACTTCCTGCAGCGTGGTAGGATGGTCCCCACCTTCCAACAGATCCTGTGCCTGGCAGATGCATCTGGAAACCTGCTGCCCTTCAACTGGGGTGCCCTGGAGATGAGTGGGTTTTAGGAGACTACATCCATCCCCATAAAGGAGGATGGGGAAATGGCCAGGCCAGCCCACGCGTACTGAAAGCATTGTGCCCATCCACCCAGCAAATGGCTGGCTGCCTCATCAGCCCATTAACAGCCTGATCTCCCAGATACCATGTCTTGCATAACGTGTTGGTTGTTTCTGTCATCTGTGCTGGTTCCAAAGGCCCCTCCCTTGGAGTCCTTGAGCCCAGCACAGCCCCAGCGTAGGATGGTGCAATGCCTGCTGGCTTCAACCAGAGTCACCGGGTTTAGAGTGCTATTTAAAAATACCACAGGAAGGCAAGCAGCTGAATATTGGCAGAACGTAGAAATGCTTATCTACAAAGGCTAGAAATCTCAATACTATAATGCGTGAACATAGTGCTGGGCATTAATGAGGATCTTATAATAGGTGTCACAGAAACTTGATGGAATGAGGTTAAACAATGGGACACAGTAATACCAGGGTATCAAATATATAGGAATGAGAAAGAGGTCATGCTGGTGAGGGAATGGCATTATATGTGAAAGAAAGCATAGAGTCAAATCTTACATGAAACAAACTGAACCATAGACTCTCCATGGGCAGAAATTCCATGTCTGTAGAAATAGACTACTGACCACCTGAGCAGGATGGTGACAGTGATTGTGAGTGGCTACAAAAGCAGAAAGTGCAATAATAATGGCTTAGGGTTAGGAAAGGAATAGACAATAAGACAGAAAATATAATGCCACCATATAAATCCATGGTGTGCCCACACCCTGAATATTGCATGCAGTTCTGGTCATCCCATCTCAAAAAGGAATATAGTGAAACTGGAAAAGGTTTAGAGAAGAGCAACACAGGTAATCAAGGATATGGAACAGCTTCCATACAAGGAGAGACTAAAAAGCTTAGGGCTGTTCACCATAGAAAAGAGACGGCTAAGGGGCGATATGATAGAGACCTATAAAATGAATGGTGTGGAAAAAGTGTTATTTATCTTTCCCACAATACAAAAACCAAGGGCCACCTGCAGCAGGTTGTATACAAATGAGGAAGTACTTATTCACACAGCAATTAATCTGTGGAACTCTTTGCCATAGGATGTTGTGAATGCCAGAAGTATAATTGGGTTCAAAAGAGAATTAGATAAGTTCATAGAGGATAGGTCCTTCAATAGCTATTAACCAAGATGGCCAGGGCGATGCTAAACCTCTGACTGCCAGAAGCCAAGAGAGGAAGACAAGGGTGGCCTGTTCTGTTCATCCCTCTAAGGCATCTGACACTGGCCACTGTCAGAGACAGGATACTGGACTAGATGGACCATGGTCTGACCTGATATGGCCATTCTTCTTGGGAGTCGCTTCTCTGCCCTCTGGGACAAGCTCTGCTCTTCGCTAGCACAAAGCTCTCTCTCCTCCCAACTGAATGTTTGATTTGGGCTGGAGCTGCATCTGATTCTGTGTGCTGAGACGGAAAGTTTGTCCCTGACACTTTCTCTGCTGTGGGGAACCCAAACAATTGCTGAGACTCCGTATGACACCCCAGTTCTTACTGCCACCTCTTGTGTGCGTGACCTGTGTGCTGTGCAGGGTCTGTGGGGGAGATGCGCTCGCAGGGCCGGCCTGCTGTGCCTCCCTAGAGAAGCCGTAGCATAGTAAACAAATGGCATTACGGGATGTGAGGGCAGCAGTGCATTCCCTCCCTGAGGCACCATGCCTCTCATGATGTACATGTCACACAGGGACCGCCTGGCTGGATGAACGCCAGGGAGTCCAAGAGTGTAAGAGGTTAACAGAGGTGAGTGGATCTGGCTGTCAGCTGGGATGTTTGGGGGTGGGATTCAGTTTGCTGAACAGGACTGGTGCAGGCTCATATGGTCCCACTCTGTCTGCAGTTCATGCAGAGTGCAGCATGCCATGTGCCGATGAAGCAGCTAACCAAAGTCCATCCAATTAGGGGTGACCAGAACACGCTCAAAGGGATTGTCTGTTACATTCTGGCTGCAGGAATCATCCCATCGTTACCGCTGCTTTTGTGGGGCTAAAGGCATGTTACCGTGAGCCCCCTCTTGTAAATCGGGTCCCTCTTCTGTGCAGAAAGGATTGCAATGGCTTCTCTGGGTTATGGCCTGTTGCTGTGCTCCTGAAAGGACAGCAGAAGCCTCAGACGAGTTTGGGGCCCCATTGCACAGACCCTTTGCCCATGTGAGACTGAGGCCCTGTTGCCCTGGGTGCTATATGAACATGTAGAGAAGGACAGACCCTGCCCTGAAGAATTTGCAGTCTGACAAGACAGAGGTGGGGGAGGACAGGTGCAGAGAGAGGAAGGGACTTGCCAGGGATCCTGCAGCAGATTGGTGGCAGATTTGGCAGCAGAACCCAGCATCCTGGCTCCTGCTCCAGTGCCCTGCCCACTTAGCCGTGCAGTGATTCACTTTCTTGTGACACCCCCCGTAGATGGCTTAAAGGACAAGTGACATCAGTGGAGACACTTGTCAGCTTGCTCTGGCCCAGCACAAGGCTGAGAAGCCAATTGCTCCCCACTCACAAGAGACACAAGTCAGCATCATTCTCAGCCGAGAGGCCGCAGGACAGGATCCTGCATCACTTCCAATCCCTCTCTCACTCCGGAAGTGCTGGGCTTTGAGTGTGAAGCTAGCTGCATCCTTGGATGACCATCGCATGGCCCTTGCTGGCGCCCCAGGTCAGTGGGCTCCCTGCAGGGTTGGTGGCTGACAAGGAGAAAACTGACAATGCTATATGGTTGCTTCCCTGTTGAAGTGGGGCATTGTTGCCAATTCAGACGCTGGCCTGGCAGCCTGAGGTCTCCAGCCACAGAACAGGCAGCTTCCTTCTCCCGGCAGCCCAGCCGGCAGATGTTCAGTCTCTGGCCCATTCAGTGATTGGACTCCTAGCGAGGGAGCCTGTTAGTGCCCATCCTGTGCCTGATGGGAGCTGAGCACTAGTGAGCCCAGCGTGGCTGCCGCTGACTCGGCCGGCTCAGACTGTCGACGTTTTTTTGTGAACGCATGCACTAGCCTCTGCGAGCTGGATTCGTCTCTAGCATGGGTCAGAGGTGAATGAGAGGCAGTGTAGCCCCCTGGATAGAGCGTGGGACTGGGAGTTAGGAGACCAGCGTTATGTCCTCCGGTTGCAGGTTGAGTCTGAAGGGTGTCGGCAGAGGGGTGTGTGTGTGGCAGGCCAGAGCTGGCATGCCAGGAGGGCTGCGGAGCTGCATTGAGGGGCACCAGCAGAGGGGGCAGGGCTGGGATAGTAGAGGGGATAGTGAGTTGAGGCTGAGTGGCATCGCAGAGCATGTTTGTTGGAAGCCCAGGGCTGGGCTAGCAGGGGGCTGTGGGTCGGAATTCAGGCGCACTGGCAGAGCCGTGTGTGTTCCAGGACTGGCACAGCGGTGGAGGCTGTAGGGCAGGACTGGCACATGTCTCAGAGCTGAACTGGGACAGAGCAGGCAGAAGGTTCCGTAGACTTGTCTGTCTCAGAGATCGGTCTAGCTCTTACAACAATTTGGACTTATCTCCCCCTTGGGAGGATGCTCAGCAATGCAACGATCCCAGCCTTCACGCTCAGCCTGGTGAAACACTGAAGTCTTTCCACCCCCAAGAAACAGCTGCACAGCTGGAAAATTGGAGCTTAGCATCTGTCTGCTTCAGAAGGGGGATGGGGCTGTGGCAAAGTCTCCATCACTTTTCTCATGTGCTTTATCTTTCCTGTCAGTGAGCAAATTCCATCTGTAAAACGACCAAAGCTAATAAACTGTGTCCTGGGCGGGGGAGAGGAGCTGTTGGCTTTGATTGGTTAGTAGCTCTTAAGTAAGATTTGGAATAAGAGGCAAGATGTGAGCTATCTAGAGAGTGGGGCTAGGGATGGCATCTGTACAAGAGAGGTAAATGTCAATCCAGCAACAGAAGGGGTCCTGGCTGAAATGGAGGAGGCTGGGGTATTTTAGGCAGGAGAGCAGAGAATTTGAAGTGGAACCTGCAAAGTTTGTCTGATATTACTCAATGGCTGGCATCCTAAGTGTGCAATAATCCCTACAGTGTCCACATGAAGTAGGTTTCAACTGAGATTAATCCACATTTTACAAGTGGCAAATGGGGGCACAAAGAGGAGATGGGCCCTAAATTTCAAAAGTGGCTTTTTCGTTTGCACCTGGTCTGAGTTGGATTTTCGGCTCCCTCTGAAAATCAGGCCCCTGTGTGTCCTCAAACGGAACACCTGGAACATTGACATACCTTCTGGCCTAAGCGCTCGATCCAAAGCTCTGTAGGAGTCTACCCATTGACTCCGGGGGGTGTA
The DNA here is from genome assembly GCA_007922155.1 of Mesoclemmys tuberculata. Taxonomy (NCBI): domain Eukaryota; kingdom Metazoa; phylum Chordata; order Testudines; family Chelidae; genus Mesoclemmys; species Mesoclemmys tuberculata. The sequence continues at coordinate 10,400,854 of ML675642.1, forward strand.
GATCAGGCCCTACATGACCTGCCCAAGGCTGAAGATGGGCTCTGTGTCTGAGCTGTGATCAGGATTCATGAGTTCCTGCCTCCTAGCCCCATGCTCAGACCACACCTCTGTCTCCCACTAGAATCTCAATGGGTGGCCCCGCTTGATGGATGTTCTGTGATCCAGGGAAGTGGTGACAAGAAGCTGAGCAATTAGCGGATTCGGGGTGTCCACCTGCAGGCTGCAGGGCAAGTCCGAAGACTTCTCCAAGTACAACCACTTGTCAGCTTGTGGTGTCAAGGTTTCTAAGTAGCAGAAGAATCTCTGTGTGTTGGATAGCAGACCTACCTTGTGCCAGATGTCTGATGCTGAGCAGCGTCTACATGTGTCTACAAGAGGCCTGAAGGACACAGCATGGCCAGCAGCAGCTGCAGGAGGGATAGTGCTTGTTCTGTCTACTAACCCTTGGAAAGGACAATCAAAAAGATAGAGCTGCAGCTTCCAAAATAACCCAGGCGCAGGATTCTATGTAAGGAAATTTGGAACATCTGGCAGCTGTGTAGAGAGCACAACAATAGGTCTGGCTGCAACCCACCACCCACGAACCAAACATGTGAGAGCTGGAGAGAACAACAAATTGGTCTCCCAGCAATGGGAGCTAAACCAGCAACACTAGAAACTTACCAGGAAGGGAGAGCCAGCCCTGTCTAGGCCTTTTTATTTCTGCCTCTGTGTCTGAATATGTACTTCTGAGCTACTAAATTTTGAATGAAAAAATAATTTCTTAAAATAATGCTCCTGCTAATGCAAAAATTGGTCAAATAACACTTTGAGGAATCAAGGTTGACAAAATACATAGGAATTAGTTTTTCAGACGAGCCCAAGGATGGGCAGAAATTGCCAAATGTGAGCCCTGATCCTGCGTACGTGCTTACCATAATGCATGTGATGGGTCCCGCTGACTGACCCACGTGCTGAAGTGTTTGCAGGACAGTTAGGCACATACAGGTGTCCAGGCCAGAAGGAACCATTCTGATCATCTAATAACAGGCCAGAAACTCCCTCCCAGTGATTCCTGCAGTGAACCCAGGAAGTGGTGGTGAAACTGGAGTGAGTCTCTTAGCAAGACTTCCGGTGATGGAGAATACACCCTTTACTTCGTTGAAAGCATGGTGACACCTTGATAACTTGTTACCTTTGGGAGACAGGTGGCTAAGAAGTTCCTTGCTTTAGTCCTTCAAGGGTCTGAGTCTGAAAATACTTGCTTACTAGGCTTGGCAGTGACTTCACTGCTCAGTACCACGAGCTACCCCACTGTCTGGCGGAAGTTTGCTCCCAGGATTGGGCCCATCGCTAGCATATTTTGGCCATCTCTAGAATCTGAATTTTTTTGGTTATGATCTCATGCTTGCTGAATGACATCACAATGTGCCTTCCGATTGGAGCCAGCTTTGGAGTGTACAGGCAGGACCACAGCCAGCTGAGATCTGATGAGGAGTGAAAGGCCTCGTTTCCTGTTTGCTTTGTCCTGGTGGTTTTTATCCCTGTAGAGTGGTAGCTGTGTTTGAACCTGGCCACAGATAGATCTATCCAATTCCATTCTGCTCCCGCTCCTTGTATGTTTCCTCATTAGATGAAGGTCCAATAAGCATGCTCTGTATTGAATCCTGTGACTGGTGTTTGCTATGGAACCTGTTTAATTATACAGGTGAATCAGTGCAGCAACCCTAGGCCCTGAGCTTTCATTATATTGCTGTGTATGGCACCAACTCCAACCTTAGTCCAGCCGATGACAATGTTCTCCTTCTCTGTAGTGTTTCTCTTTATGGCCTTATCAGCATAGCTTTGAAAAAGCTTCTTTCCACGCTGCTCCTAGGTCTGTGCATTCTGCGCCACAGCAGGGGAGGAGCCTTGTATGTGGTTGCCTGCATCGTTCTCTCTCCATTGCTTTTCTAAGCTCACTGTCAAAGGATCTCTGTCCTTCCTCACCTGGGCTCTTCAGTTCTCCTTTCCTTTACTTTAATAATCTCTGCAAAGCCTTTAATTGGGGGACATTTTTTACTCTATGAAATAAGGGTCTAGTTCTGTGACATGGGTCAGTGTGAGGAGGCCTCAGCAGTCATCCAGAACCCCATGGCAGTCAACGGTGCTCATCACACGTGTAAGATTACACACACACCTATGACTTTGCAGGACTGGGGGCTGAATTTTTTCTCTGGACATATTATGGCCTAGATCCTGCAAACACTTAAGCACGTGGGTAGCTTTATGCTCCAGATTTCGCAGGGTCAGGCCCTTAATATGTCCTGAGAAAGAAAATGTGGTCCATGTTATGCTGTGAAATACCCATTTGGCTCTTCCCAGGCAGAGTCAGGACTGAAATCATCTGTGTGCCCTGCTCCCCCAGACTATGCTGCCAGAGTTATAAACACTCCATCGTAAAGATGCTTTCCTCTTCCCTGACACCTTCCACCTGAATCTCAAATCTTAGTGGATTTAGCTTCCACACAAGAGTCTTGTCTCCATTTTACAACTAGGAAAACGGAGGCAGAGGGTGGTGAAGTGATTTGCCCAAGGTTTCGTGGTGAGTGGGTGGCAGCATCTCGTAGTCCTGATTTCCTGCAAGATGATGCTCCATCCTGGGCCATGTTGGCTGAGTAGCAGGAATGGGGAAAGATGGGGCTGTTGGGCAGAGGGTTCTGGTTAGCTTCTAGCTTAATGGAGAAACAGCATCTGCTGCCTCCCTGCACTGACCTGGCTCTCGCTTTTGGTCCAGTTTCAGGACTGCCTACCTGACACATGAACCAGCATGAACGTGGGGACAGCTCACAGCGAGGTGAACCCCAACACCCGCGTCATGAACAGCCGGGGTATCTGGCTCTCCTACGTGCTGGGGATCGGCTTGCTGCATGTGGTCCTTCTCAGCATCCCCTTCTTCAGCGTCCCTGTGGTCTGGACTCTCACCAACATCATCCACAACATGGTAAGTGGGTGCCAAGGCTGACTGGCCCCGTGTGGAACCAGCCATTGGGTGACTAGCCCTTAAAGGGATACAGCTATGAAATCAAACCCCATGTCCTGAGTTCCTATGCGCATGTAGATGCTGTCTGGCTGAGTGAGCAGCCACATCCCAGGATCAGCCCCCTTTCACCTCTAGGTCATGGGTTCAAATCCAGCCCGGGTGGTAACAACCACACTGCCTCCCCATGAATCTCAAAGCTCATTGCAGATAGCAGTGAGTTCCCCTTTCCCTTCTGTATTCTCGCCATTACACCTGAGAGAACTGCTGCACGTTGGAATAAAATGTCAGGTGAGATTGGAGCTGGGAATAGAGCCTAGAAGATACCACTCCTAGAACCTACCACCAACATGCAGGCAGAGCCGAGGGCAGCGAGTCTGTGGCTGATTTATTTCAAAGGCTTTCTCGTGGCAGATGGGCAGGAAGCACCTGATATTGTCTGTGCAAATGTACGGCCGGCCACGTTCACACTTCAGTATTGCATCTCTTCCTGATGTACAGACTTAAGTTTGATTCCACTCCATTTGTAGTCTCCTCTGATGCCGGGGATCTGAATTTCCTAATGTGACTGTCACCATCTCAGCCAATCCACTGGGGAGCTCCAGAGCCCAGGCTTCCTAGCTGTGTTGTAACTGGCATCCTGTGTGATCCTAATTGCCAATGCCAAAAACAAATCATTCATCAGATGACAGCAGCTCCGCCTAGTGGCCTAGCCCTGGTTTGCAGCTTGCCAGGCTGAGAGCTTTCCTAGTGATGAGTTGCTGGCTAAGGTCAAATGAACCTCTCCAGATTCTGTGTGAGTTTTACCTTCTGCCTGTGTTTGCTACAGAGTATGTACATCTTCCTGCACACTGTGAAAGGAACTCCCTTTGAGACTCCGGATCAGGGGAAGGATCGGTTGCTTACGCACTGGGAGCAGATGGACTATGGTGTGCAGTTCACAGCATCACGCAAGTTCCTGACCATCACACCCATCGTGCTGTGAGTACTTTGGGCTGGCCAGCTAGTCACAGCGACATCCTGCTGAATGAAGCCAAAGCCTTCCATTGTCCTCCAAAAAAAATGCTAGCTCAGTGGCCTAAAAACAGATCCGTACGCTGCAATAAGTGATTTATTCATTGTGTCTGTGCTGCTGTCCACCACTCCTGCTGTGGATGTCTCGAGGATCTGCTTTTAGTTTGTGTCAAGGTGCTATTCAGCCTGGGTCAGTGCCCATAAAAAGCGCCACTCAACAGAGACCGGTGCAGACCTGTGGCTTGAAGGCCCACTATCTCACAATCACCAGGGTGGGAAGTGAATTTATTATTAACATTATTTATTACGTGTATTATGGTAGCAGCTAGGAGCCCCAGTTACAAACCAGGACCCTGTTGTACCATATGCTGTAAAGACGCAGAACTAAAAGGCTATCCCTGCCCCAAAGAGTGCACAATCTATGTATAAGACAAGAGATAACAGGTAGATACTCTAGGAATGATTTGGGGCAAGCTCTGAGACAGTATGGGTCAGCACAACAGGCAGCGGTTTCAGCACACCAGCAGTCTGGCAGCGGTTTCAGCACAC
>ML675642.1:10405424-10424880 GCA_007922155.1 Mesoclemmys tuberculata
GGCAGCGGTTTCAGCACACCAGCAGTCTGGCAGCGGTTTCAGCACACCAGCAGTCTGACTGTTGTCGTGTTGCTCTCGCTAACTGACCCCCTCTCTGAATCTAGCCACCAGACCAGATGCAAAAAGGCAAGGCATTGGATTTGGCCTCATGGCAGAAGGGATTTGATGGAGGATACTGAGGTAGCTTTGTGGATGTTTATGGGGAATTCCTCCCCAGCATGAGGGACCGCAAGGGAGAAAGCATGAAGATGTTCATTTGAAAATCTAACAAATGGGCAGTGAAGGCTGGCACCCTGGCTTACTGGAAACTAGAGTCAACATCTCAGTAGTGAATGAGAGAAAAATAGGGTGAGAGAGGCCATGAAGGGCTCTGAAAGTGCAGACAAGTAGTTTGTGTTTAATGCGATGGGAGAAATTTTTAGAGCATCCAAAGTCTGTAGTGTCCCAGCAGAATGAAGTGTTGATGCCTGGATCAGACCATAAAATCACATCAACAAGGGGAACGTCTTGCTTTTTGCCCTTCTCCTGCCCCTACACATTTCAGTTCTGATGCTGCGAGAGCTGCCTAGCTGCTTGGAAACATCGCTTTCCTGCCACGTACAGTGTGAGGCACGGAGGACAGACTCCCTTACCTCTACTGAAGGTGTTTATGAAGGACCAGTCCCTGCCACTTCCATTGCCAAAAGCACATAAGAGCTACTGCTGCAAAGATGTTCTGCTGTTTAAAGACTTTTGGGGCCAGAGCCCATGGCCAGGACAGAGAGCTTGAGATCCCCCATGTGAGACTACATCTCATATTGGAATCGGGGCTCGTTAGCTGCTAGAAACCCAATCCGTGTTTCTTTTATTTGGGATTACCCAGTTTTGTGTTGTGCTAATCTGAAGCCCTGCCTTTCTGTCCTGAGCCGGGGGCTCAATTCAGAGGTGAAGTCAGCTAGAGGGGGGTAATTTACACACCACAGGAGCAGGACGGGTTGTAGCCGGTAAAGCAGTCAGTGAGTCTCATGCAACCAATCTCTCCCTCAGAGAACATGCCTGGCCCTTGGGAGTGATGGAAGCTGTGGGCATCGGTGATTCAACTTCCCCATCTTTCTCCCCTAGGTATTTCCTCACCAGTTTCTACACGAAATACGACCGGATACACTTCATAATCAACACCATCTCCCTCATGAGCGTCTTGATCCCCAAGCTGCCCCAGCTCCATGGAGTCCGGATCTTTGGGATAAACAAGTACTGAGCCCCCTGGAGGAAGTGATCTGAAGGGGAAGGGGAAATCCCGTCGTCTTAGTCCTCCCTTCCCCCAACTGGGATATAATTTCACGATGGCTGTTTAAATGCAGTATCCAATAGATTTGTATGCCGCATGTAGGATCCTCATGCCCAATAAATCTAAGCAAGCTCTGGAGTAGCAGAATCCTGAGTAGAGTTGAGCATGGAGCCAGGAGACTGGTTGCTGGACTTCATGTACTCCAGTGTTATGAATAGCTGCAGATACACTGAGACGTCAAGGTACAAATAGGTCAGTCTCTGGGGAGGCTCCCATCCAGAGGCCAATATGCTGAATGGAGAGAGCAGGGGTGGGGAGAAAACTTCTAGCTCTTTAAGCTATTAGTATGGCAAATGCACTTTAAAATACATTGGCCCTTTTTGAGGTTAGATGCACTCACAAAGGGCTACCTGGGGAAATTAAAGGGGGGCATGGCTGGATTTCTCAGGAGTGAAAACTAGTTGGCCACTTTAATTTTGGGAGGTGGATTTTATTCTTAAACCTCTCTCCTGCTGCTGGGGCGGGAATTACGTTTTCTAATGAGAAAATAGGAAGGCACGACCTGGCGCTTCCAGCAGAGCTTTCCCATTTTCCAAGGCACAGTTTGTACGATTTGGGGGATGGGAGAGAATTGGATTCCAAGTCCCACTTGCTTCTGTTAATTTAAACTATCACCAATGTCTGTTTATGTTTAAAGCGGAAGTGGTTATATTTTAAAGCATGTGTGAAGGGGGGGTTCTTCTCCCACATCACATGCACCCCTCAGTGGTAACGTTATATGGCAGTAGGCGTAAGGGTTGGAGATGTGATGGTGCTGCTTGTTAGTTTTTTTTTAAAATGTTACTGAGAATGATCTGAGGCACTTGACATTTGGAGATCTGGCGGGGGGAAGGCTGCTGACTGACAGGTTTGCTTTAGGTGAGGGATAGATTGTCACTAGCTACAGGAATGGGGATGCTGGTGCAGGAAGGAAAAAGGCCATGATTGGGGTTAAATGGGTCTTGTTCTTTCCCCCTCCCCCTGCCCAGGGCTCCAATGTCTATATCTAGGTCAGTGGCTTTTGCCAAATACTAGCTGTGGGCACATCTCCACATGTGACATCACATGCAAAAAACCATTCTAGTCTTCTGGTTGGGCCTGGAGACCTGTCAGCAGCACCCCATGAGCCTTAAGCAAAATTAAAGGAGCGGTAAAAGGACAAGGACATTGTAATGGTGCCATGTTTCTGAGTGGAGGCAGGAGCAGACAGCAGATGTGGTTGGCCCAGAGGATGGCAACGAATATGACTGGTCATTGAAGCATTTAACTTATCAATGGCATAGAAAATCCAAGATGTGCAATCTATCACATACCCAGACCATGGCTGCAGGCGGCTACCTGCCTGTCAGGATTTGGACAGTGAAGATCTTTGGCACAGCAAGGAGGCAAGTGATTCTTGCTTTGCCTTTTTATTATCCAGATTTGTTGTCCTTGTGCAAATAAAAAGCCCTGCCCTTCTGCCCGAACTGGTGATTAGACCCAGAGGTGTGATACGGTACATGTCAATTAGTGGGTAGAACTTGCACCCCAAGAGAGTGAGGGACAATGGGGCTTTGCAGGAGGCAGTTAAACAGCAAGGGAGCTGACTAACAAACCTTCTGTTTCTGACTTTTGTTTTGCTTTTGTTTATGCATCATGATCTTACTTCAGGCTGCTCCATGGAACGATCATGTTTTCTGCACCTTGCATTGGTGTGTGGGAGGGACGCTACCTGGCAAAGCGCGTGCGTGTGTGTGTTTCTACTAAGGGCTGTTACGACATGCAGACGAGCTAGTTATCCAGGGTCAGAAGCTGGTTTGGAGGACAAAGTGGGATTTATAATTTAAATTATAATCTGCAATAGAAATGCAATAATTCCAGTGTGGAGAGAGATTGTTGAATAAAGTTTTGATAATCAAGGTTTGGGCTAAATGAGGGACTTGATGTAATTACTAGATACAGGAGGTTTGCATAACCCAGGATGCAGCATAATTGCAACACTGTGAAATCCCACCTCCCCCCCCCCCAGCTAAAGTTAAGGGTGAGCAGCAGATCTGGCCCTTAGTAGTTGTGTAGCTGTCCACTGTAACCACAGGATTTTTTAGAGGATCAATCTGCTGGTTGAAATATGCCTTTGTTTATATTTTTCATGCTACTGCGGCACGTTCATGAAGGTGATTTTTATTTTTCTTAGTGCTTTGATTGTCTCAAGTTTTCTGACAATATTTTAAATAAGATATTTTAGTTCCTGCATTAGCCAGACGTAGCTTTAGAAGTGAGCAGGTGGCACAGTGGATAGAGACAATAGAGTTTAGACTTGATCTAATTTTCCTAGTACAGGACAGGGAGACAGGAACTCCCAAGTTCAAATCTCACCCCTTGTAGTGACTCCTCACCTGCCTTTGGGTGACCTCTCTGCCTCAGTTTCATCATTTGTACTCCACCAGGGGGGAATAATTAACCTACCTCACAGGGCTGTTGTGAGGCTTATTTAGCCACTGTCTCCAAAGCGCTTCCAAGACAGAAATGTTACTTTAAGTATTAGTGAAAGGAAGATGGCAAGATGAATTAGATGATGTTGGAGGAGAACCTGCTTTGGGTTCTTGGGGGGGGGGGGAAAGGAGCCTGTCAAACGCAGAAGGTTAATTAATTAATTTGATACGGCTCACAGTGGGGCGGGGATTGCTGCTTAGGTTAATGTACTATATATGCCAGGGCTAGTGCATTTTTTCAAGCTACTAGCCCATGAGGTCTGGAAAAAAAGTTTCAGGCTAGTGCTGATTTCTGATGAGTGTCTGAGTGGATTCAGAAATGAACATTATAGATACGTGCCTCAGATGGCAATGCTGAGACTGCAGATTTCCCTTTTGCTGGGGTGATGTGCCCCATCTAAGGTGCACGCTGGTGATTTACTCAGAGGTCCTGCAGGTCACAGAATTACAATGCTAATCCTGAACCTTCTCCAGTGAAAGAGACGAAACACACAGCATGGTGTTGTTAATCTTGCTTTGGAGACCAACAGAAACCTAATAAGAGACAAAATGATTACTTTAAAGGTAGGAAGCTCTACCCAGAGACATGGAGCAGGAATCATTTTATCTTTGTTTTGCATCCCCCCCATAAGTAAATAAGGGCTTTTTTCTTCATTTGCTTAAACCCATTATTCCCAGATACATGTAGGTTTTGCACTTTCTTTCTCTCTTGCTGGTACATGCAACCCATGCAAAACTGGACTGATTTTTGGAGCAGAAATGTAAGCTGATGCTAGGCTCCAGACCTTTGGCTGTTGTAGAGCACTGACTATTGGCAGACCTACACCAGCCTGGGTCTCTACCTGCACTGTTGTGGCATTGCGTGACATTTGTCATGTTCAATCAGTTCTGTTCAATTAATGAACTGTAAAGCTATTGAAAATAAAATCATGAGCTCTTCAGTGGGGCAGTTTAAAATCCAGAGTGTAGGTTTTCTTAATGGGTTACAAAGTCGTGGTATTCATAGAAAAGTCTAATGATTTCTCTTTTAAAGCATTTCAGTGAATCGGTTTCAGTGAAGTGCTTATGGCACACTGATGTCAATGAAATTTAAGCACATGCCTTTGTTTTGCTGAATCGGGGCCCTACTTGGCTCAAATGAGGGGAATTGGGCCCTAGGACTTGGCAGTTTAAAGGGGTTTTAGATAACTTTTAAAAAGAGTGATCCATGATTACATCAGAGAAATCTATTCCCCCTCCCTGTGCAGGGGTAACTTCCATTAAAACATCACTTATAAGTGGGGAGTCTGCATGTGCGGTGCCTTTGCTAGGCACTTGTGTGTGATCTGGGAGTCAAAGCAATGAAACACTAGTCTAAAAAATAGGGAACAAACCACACTATTTCCTGAAACTTGCATTGAAACCACTTTTATAAAACAGGGATGGGTGTGAAATAGACCTGAGATGGCAGTTCTGAATCAGAAACAAATGATGAAGGGCCATTCTTGCTACGGAGAGTCAGAGAAAATAACAAAGACACCAAGGAAGCTCATAGGGGATAAAACACACCTTTGGGGAGGAAAAAGACTGTGAGCACCCCAAGGTAAAGAAGTTTGGAAGAATTTAGAGAATCCTGAATATTTAAATATGGCTGTAGCCAGTGTGGTGGTGATCCCAGAGTGAAATTCAACCCTTGTGCAAAGGGCCTGTTAAGCTGCTCAGGCTAGAGGTAGGATTTCCAAAGACACTTGACTCCCCTTGACTTTCAATAGGATTTTGGTGCCTAACTCACTTAGGCCCTTGGGAAAATCTTCCCCCAGGCCTCATTCTGGCTCCCTGCATAGTGGAAGGTGTGAATTTCAATACTGCCAGTGCTTTTCATTGTAGTTTTGTCTGCTGCAGATGAGGAGCAGCAAAAGAGAAACAAAGGGTTTTAAAATCCATAATATACCTGTTCACAGGCATTGGCCTGACACAAGCCATTCATGTTACTTGCTCTACTTGCTGCAAGACCTTTTTCATCAGCCATTGTGAGGACTGTGTGCTTATCTAGATAGTACAGAAAGGGAGTCTTCCCGCTTTGAGAAAAAACAGAACAACAGAGAGCTGCTAATTTGGAGTTGCTGAGTTAAAGCCCTTGTCCTGCAATTTGATTCAAACAGCTGGATCTTTAACCTGGCTCTATACAACTCTTCCACATGATCCAATTGCAGGATTGAAGCCTTCTTTAATTTTGTGCTGCCTGGCCGAGATCTAAGGCTGTTTAGTCCATGAGAGTTTATTTAAAATAGTAGCAGCAGTTTAAAAATAATAATGTAAATACTAAAAGAACGGTACTGATCCTCCAAGAGGGGACAACAGCTGGGTTACTGTTGGTAGTAGCACACATTATTCAGTGTCTCATATTACATATCATATGGTTTTCTTTAATAGCAGTGAGATATATTGCTTTGATTTACCATCATGCATAAAACAGATATGTATTTTTAAGTGTGTGTGCACATAATACATTCTTGGGGGCAATTTCAGTGAGTTAAATCAATTTTGTATGGAACATTCTTGCATTGTACATAGAATTTTAGTTTTGTTTTTTCCAGTTCCCTCTTCTTTTGTGTTTAAAAAAAAAAAGTTTCATCTAGAGGAACTTTCTAAGACAAAGTGTGAATATTATTTTTATTACTCCTTTGTACAGTATTCTAAGAGAAACTAATAAAGGTCAGTATTCATGTAACAACCTGTTGTGCTCTTTACATTTTTGTGTGTGAAGCGATTTCATTTTAATTGCAAACTGTACTGCCAAGAGTGAAAAAACAGAGTAAATGGCAAATGAGTATCAGATAGCAAACCTATACTATCCATAAGTAAACCAAAACTAAAGCCATCTGGCTTTTCCTGTATCCTAGCAGACAGAGAAGGGATGAGATCCTATAGCTGGAGGTCAAAGTATGAAAAGTTCAAATTAAAAATAAGATGCATATTTTTAAGTGAAGATAATCAGCCATTGGAACAGATCCACAAGGGATTAAATGGATTATCCATCACATGGAATTTTCAAATAGTGTTTGTGTTTAAAAGATGTGTCCTAGTTCAATCACAACTTCTTGGAGTGGAGACAGGGATTGCTGGGTGAGATTCTCTGGCCTGTGCTATGCAGAAGATCAGATGATCAGAATAGACCCTTTGGGCCATAAAAATCTATGTAACTGGATGCAGCCATCCCAGAGCGACATAGAAGGGGCAGAAATTTGTGAAGTCCTGGTCGAGATAATTGTCTGATCTTCATTTTCCAGTTAACTGGTGGTCTGGCCAATTCACAGTCTGGGAAGATGCTTATAGACACTCAGCTCAACTGTCTGCAAAAGTAACCCCCAATAAAGCTGGACCCCGTCCTCTGCCCACATGCCCTGTTCAACTTCCCCTACCAGGAAAGGCCTCAGAGCAGCAATAAGCCTGCTGTAGCAGGGCCTGAGTGTTGGCAAATCCAAGCTGTGGCAGGCCATGGAGAAGAGTAGATTCCAGAGCCAATGACAGTACCCTGGTGCCAGCTTGCTCCTGTTGAACTGGGGAGAAGGGGAAACTCCAGGTTCACAGCTGATCCCAGCTACAGTACTATCATGTGGCAGGAGAAGGCGGTGGTCCTGAGAAACATCCTCAAAAGTTCCAAAACAAACACAGCCCTGCACACACTTCTCCCCTTGGAGGGAGGGTGACGGAACAAACACGTGACAGATGTTAGTTGTGTTGCCTACTGCACGACTGGGCGGTGCTCCAATACTAGAGTGCTGAGCACAGCCTGAGACCTACACACAAAAAATGCAGCAGTCAAAATCCACAGTGGTCTTTGCAGGTTACGAGTCAGCACCTTGAATCGAATCAGAAACGCCTGCAGATTTCTGACAGGTACAAAGCTGTGGGCGAGCGTCTGGGGGAGTTTTACAATGCATCAGGCCATTGGGTGAATAGGTGGGTGCAAATCTTTAAGGATCCACACCAGCAACACAGAGTACCCCAGATAATTAATTCCTCCATGAGCATGCAGCATGGAGCCTTCTAGCTCATGTCTGCTGCAGGAGATTATTCAAGGCAGGATTTAGCAGCATGAGAAATCATGCTCAGAGGAATGCCTCTAAACAAAATCACCTGGCTGCTTGTGGGGGAAGATGGGAAGCTCGACCCCAGTGCCCAGCCTGTGTGCAGGTGGGAGGCGGTTACCATGCCCACTGACATCTATATTTTCTTGGTGGTGGGATGGAGCCAAAGACCTTTAATTAGGTCCCCTATCTTTTGTGACAGTTGGTCTCATTCTGGTTCTGGTCTGTTTACTCTTCCCCCACTTTTTATGACACACGGAGCCAGCACATGAATTTGCCTCACCCCTGCCTCATCCTGGATGTGGCTTTTGGACCAACCACATAGGCTGGGCCGTGAAGCTGGGCATCTTGTAGCTGCCCCTATCCTAGGTGCTTGATTGGCAGCCAGCAGAAAGGTGGTGGATGACATAGCTGGTTCTTGCCCATTTTTAAGGCTCTTTTAAAGGCAACATGAGGGGATTTGCTGTGCGGGAGACTATGTCTCCCAACAGGGCTCTGCTACACTTCCCTTTCCCTGAGCAGCTGACCAGATAAGGGGAAGAGTTGGGAAAGATGAAATGACCATACCCTGCCGTGAGCTGTGCTGGAGGCAGGAACAGACAGCTGTGTGTGGAACAGGCTGTGACGCCCAGATTTTACAGCTGGATGCAGGTCTGTGCAGGACTGATGGGGGAAGAACTGCAGAGACACTGACGGCGTGCTGTACAAACACTCCCCAAAGAGATTACAGTCTAAGGGCCTAGTAAGGATAATGTTGAAAGAAGTATTGTAAGTATGTATGTGGATTCTTGAGGCTACTTTTTACCTCCCTGCCCAGCTGGAGATATTTTTTTCATAAGCAAATGCCTGTCACACCACCTCTCACACCATAACCCACCAATGCTTGTCATTTTCCATGTACTGTCAATTCAGTTACAGCAACCTAATAATCCCTAAGTGGGCTAGATTCCAGCCATTTTAGCAATCATCTGTCACTTGCCTGATTGTCCAGGGACAGCTACAAGAAGCCTGGCTTGGTGGCCCAACATAGGCAGCATCATGTGGAAGGAGCAACCGAACAGCCAGGAACAGATGGATGAAGCAAATCCACACTTTCTGCCTGCAGTACAAAGCTATGATGGGATTGAACATTATTATTAGAGGAGCAAACAAACTGAAAGGGACATGCCAACCACTTAAGCACCAAAAGCGATCCAGTATGGGGCTAGGCAGCAGTTTCTTCCTGTGCGGTAGGTTTGTTTCAAACAAGATAAACCATGAAAGGTGCAAGAAACAAGAACCTGGTTCTGGTAAACTGTGGCTGTAGCAACTTTATGATAGGAGACTGAATAGCTGCAATGGGGGGCGTTTGTTCGAGTTGGAACCAAGATGCAAAGTTCTGACTGGAATTTGAATTTCCCACCATTTGGGGGTGTTTTCAAGTTGCAGGTCTAGTTTTTGCCCATTTAAAGAGTCAGTTAAACTGAGTCTGGAAAGGGGATGAGCTGGTCTTATATAATGTTCCTTCCAAAAGTATAAAGTGTGCACATAATTTTGTATATACAATTGATGGGGTTTAAAACTCACAATCCACAACTCCACTTCCTCCTGTTTGCTTCTTCCACGGGGATCAAAATGGATCAGTGCATGCCACTGGGGCCTGTAGTCGCTGTAGACTGAAGATACCCTAAGGTGGCATTGGAGAGCTTTGGAGTAGGCATTTTGTCCACCTCCAGTGTCCAGCCTCTCTGGGCCTGACACAGCTCAAGCAACGCCAAGCAGAAGGTTGCTGCAAATACAGAAAAGCTGACAAAATGCTGAGACTGAAAATGAACAAACCAGCAAAAACTTGGATCAACAAGACCAGCTGTTCAGAGTCAGAACTGAAAGTAAGAAAGGCACCTTTCGCCATATTCTGGCAACCACTGCCTGTAATGTCACAGGGAGTACAGAGCAATCTGGATTTTTTTTTTTATTTCCTCAGCTGCTGAAAAGTGAAACTATAAGAAGCCATGCAGCACTGAGTAGAGGCACTGTTGATCACAGCACGAACCATCAGGTCTGCCAAGTTTGTTTCTGAGACGACACTATTTAAGGAGAACAAACAACAGATTGGTATGTTGCTGGTGGAGTTTACAGGGAGGGGGGCAGGCACACAGCTGTTAGTTATGTCTGAGGCCCTGCTTTCTTCCCTGGTCTTCAAAGACAGTGTGGTATGTGTTTAATAAAAATATTGTAATAAGGATGCAAGCTTAGGGTAATATTGAAGCAGGAGGGCTACTGCTTTTTCCTCTGGAGCTGCCAAACAAAAACCTGAAACTCCCGTTTCATGCTCTGATTTGTAATCTGTGCCTTTCTGCTCTTTAAAAGCTAATCTGTGCTACTGGAGTGTTTCGTTTTTAAAATAGCAGCCGTGTATGGACTATGAGGAAAGCAAGTTATGTAAAATATGAGAAGAAAAGAACAGTGACTTTTTTTTTCAGGAGTGTGGAAGGTAGGAACCTGACATAAATGTGGGGAGCAACCCTTCCTTCCTTTTTTCCTTCTCCATGGGAGCTGAATCCTAGCAGAGGGAAAAATTGGGCACAGAGGAAAAGCCTGTAACTTTCGATTGTGTAGGCAAAACGAAGTTTAGTTGAGTCACCACAGAACGTAATATGGTTAAAGTACAGAGAGTGGGGGGTTGGGTGAACTAATGAGATAGACCAGAGAAAGAATGTTGCCTGAAGGGCACTTATTTCCTTTCTGCCCCTGCCAGATGTTTAACTCCTATCTGTGAGGATATGGCAGCTAGAAGAGGTCCAGGGCAGCTCTGTTTCCATGCTCCCTGTTACTGACCTGAGCTAACACCATCCAGTCCTGCATTTTCATACTGAGGGGACTGGCACAGAACAAGATAGGATGCCTCCAAAACTGGGGGTTATGTGAATTCCTCCCTCTACAATATCAAAAAGAAACTACGGAATCATTTTGAAAGCTTTTTTTTTTCATCTTTGTATTGGAAATATTATATGCAGCCATTACCTGATTTTGGGTGTTTTAGTAATTTGAATGGGGTTTTAGGCTCGCCAATTGATCTGATCAGAAGATAATGAGGTTCTTGTCCCGGAATCAGGCTCCAGAAGAGTTTTATAGGGACACCAGGGTGCACAACAGGAACGCTCACACTGATAGCCAAATTTGTAATTTTATAAGCTTTTATTAAGATAACACAAAATAATAGACAAATGATTGATTAAAAGAAAATGAACAATCAAATGGATAATAGTCGTATTTTAGAGTCTTGTGATATATATTTCTATGGTATGCTTTGGATTAATATACTCAGACACTTCCCTGGCGACCATACTTTGCTGCAACCTCCAGTTGAGATTTCAGATTGGTTTGCTTTACTTTCGTTCAAGGTACATCAGGCTCCAGCCAGGATGTTTCACAAGGTAACTAAAAGCATAGCAAAGCATCTGGCTCCAGATGAAGATCTGCCTCTGGTTCACAACCTTATCGACCAAGATCACTTCAGACCCCTATACCTACTTCGAAGGAAACCAAAAAAAACATTCTTGATGACTCACCGCTACTACAAAACAGGGTTAACGATCTGGGACATTCTGGAACCTGGAGAGGACAGCAAACACCTAGGTACGCCTGACTTAAGTTATCTTCCCATGTTATTTACAAGACCAGTGTGGTGACGGTGCCTTGAGTATCCTGTCCTGAGAGGGTGTTTTCTTTCAGTGACTGGCTAGGGAATGATGCCACTTGAGTCTTAACTTTTATCAGGCCACATCCTGCTTGTGTGCACAGGCGCTCTGGACCATAATTACATATTAGTGGTACAGATCTAATGTGTTAACTATTGCAGGGTTTCTCTTTCCCCCCACCCCCCAGATGTCCAGGATTCAGGCTCAGTCACTGTTGTGGACTGTGTGGATGGTAGAGTAGAAGGGAATATTAATCTGCTTGATGGCTGTGGGAAAATGGAAGCGACAGGAGCCGCCAGCATGTACCAAGTGAAATCTGTCAAGGTGAAAACAGCACGGGTCAGCCCAGCAGCCCTCGCATCGCTAGGAGAAAGGTGAGGCTGGCAGAAATGGGGGAAGGGAGGACTGCTTTAACTTATGCTAGACTGCCCATGGGCCCAAAGGGCCATGTCAGCTGCTGAGACTAGCTGTAACAGAGTCACATCTCATTTTCCCTGGCTGCATCCCTCACCAGGACTGTGAAAAGACTATGCTCTATGCAACTCAGGGATTCTGCTTAAATCAGGGGAATTCCAGGGTGGACAGTTAAGCCAGCTTTCCGCCCCCGGAGTGGCAAATCCATAAATGATGGGGACCAGTGTCAGGACTGTGCCCTAGCATACAGAAAGATGCAGAGTTCACTTATTTTTCAGGAAAATCAAAATGAACCATCCCTTCATTGAACAGTTAAGGCAGCACAGAGAGAACTTGTATGTGATCACTGAGGCGGTACAGACTTTGGAGGAGACCAGATTTTGCAAGTCCAACACCATGGAAGGCAGCATTCTGAATGAGATCTATGTCCATTTTTCATTAAAGGTTTGATTTGTGTCTAGATTCAGGGAAAAGGGGGAGAACAGTACCCTCTGTTTAGCACATATCTGTGCTATATGGCTCACTAACTCCTCTTTCCTGAACCAGGGCAACAGAGGCCACAAGAAAAGCATAGTTGTCCCTAAGGACTGTGTCCTGGCGTTCAGAGTCATGCCATTAACTATTGACAAAGAATCATTGGGTAAGCATCATCCAGAAAACTCCAGCTCATCCATTAGAGAGGGGAAAATGCAATACAGCAGAAATTAACTTCCCACAACATTTTTAATGCTTATTTACAAGACAGAGGACAATGTTTTTCGTGAATGGCATAAATATGTGGGGTGAAGCCATTGTATGGTGGATAAATGATCATGTCTGCTCTGGGAGAAGATAGGTATTCACAAGAGATTTGAACAGAACTGGAGAGTCAGTTAGATACAGGGAAGCTGGATGGCAGGAGTCGCAGAGATTCATAGATTTCAGAAGGGACCATTGTGCTTATCTAGTCTGACCTCCTGTATAACACAGGCCATAGAACATCTCCAAAATAATCCCCAGAGCAGAGCTTTTAGAAAAATATCCAGTCTTGCTTTTAAAAAGTGCCAGTGATGGAGAATCCACCATGACCCTTGGTAAACTGTTCCACTGGGTAATTGCCCTCACTATCAAATTTACACTTTATTTCCAGTCTGAATTTCTCTAGCTTTAACTTCCAGCCATTGGATCGTGTCAGACCTTTCTCTGCTAGACTGAAGAGTCTATTATTAAATATCCGTACACCATGTAGATACTTATAGATTGCGATCAAGTCACCCGTTAACCTTCTCTTTGTTTAGCTAAATTGTTTGAGCTATAAGGCAGGTTTTCTAATCCTTTCATCATTCTCGTCGCTCTCCTCTGAACCCTCTCCAATTTATCCACATCTTTTTTGAATTGTGGGCACCAGAACTGGACACAGGACTCTAGCAGTGGTCGCATCAATGCCCAAAACAGAGGAGACTCCTGCACAGAAACTGTGTGTCAGGAAAAGAGGGCTGGGAAGGAAACAAGAAGGGTGGTCCAAGTGGACCTGCAGAAGAGAAGGCTCACAGAACCAGAGGGGAGGTTGGGAGGTAGGAGAGGCGGCCACTGCTAGAGAGTAATGGAAGCAGAATGCAGAGACCAATTTGTGAAATGTGCTGCAGGATGTAAAAACAATGAGCCAGATTTTCAAAGGGATTTAGGTGCCTGAAGATGCAGATAAATGTCTAATGAGACTCTCAAAAGTGCCTAAAAATCCCCACTAGACATGCATCTGTATCTTTTAGGTGCCTAAATATCTTTGAGAATCTGGCCCAACGTACCTGATTCTCCAGTTCCCTGCACATTGTGTATTTATATGCACTTTGTAGAGTGAGCACAAAATGCTATCAAATCAGAACAGCATTGTTTGACACCCACTTTGCCCAGACAAAAAGGTGCTACGTGGTGGAAAATCAAGCCAAAGAGTGCAGTTTTGAACAGAATCATAAAATAAATGGGATAAAAAGTGGAAGTGTACAAGGACAATTGTGATCGCATTATACCCTAACCCCAAGATGCAGTTTGCACATTACAACTATTTGGAAGTGGGATAATGGTATTTTCAGGCTTAAATATTGCTGGGGAAAATCTGGGGAGAAAAACAAACCCTGAGGCATTAAATAACTCTTCAAAGGTTATAAGTAGTCATTTCCCTTTTTGTATCTTTCCAGGCATTTCCTATCATCCAGATGAGAAAACATTTGTTGCAGATGGTGGTAAACAGCACATTTTACTGTCCCCATTTGTGTTAATTCTCTTTCTAAAGCATGTTTTTAGTTAAAACAGTGTAACTTTGGGTATGAACAATTTAATATCAATTTAATCCTGCCTTAGAGCAGTTTACCTTGCACCAGCACATTTACAGAGCAAACTAAATTGATATAACCAGTCTTAAACCAATGCACAGCTTTGCACCAGTTTAATTAAATCTGGTTTTAAACTCTAAGTGAAACCAGTGTAATCCGTATGTAGTCAAGTCCCCCATGTTGCTAGTACAAGTGTAGCTGAACCAATCCTAGCAATAATGCCTGTATTCAATTCTGGACTCTGTTATTAACTTATCATGTGACTTTGGACAAGTTATTTCTGTAACTTGGAAAAATTCCACTTTAATAAGAAAATGTATCAATATCCTTGGATAGAAGGCATTAAAGGAGAACCAAGTATTACTAATTACCTATATTGCATCCGACAAAGTGGGCGTCTGCTCATGAAAGCTTATGCCCAAATAATGCCCAGGACTCTCGCTGTTTTGCTAAAAACAGACTAACACGGCCACCCCCCTGGAACTTACCTAATACGTGATTCTCTGACTATTCACAGAAGCCTTTCTAAATTTAAATTTTCCAAATCTAAATTTTGAGCCTCAGCTGACCTTTTTTAACAGGGACAAACAGGGAATCCTGCATTCTGACTCTTCTCTGCTATTTTCAGATGGGGGAGTGGGAGGCCTGCAGGGAGAAGTTGAAAAGGAATGTGCAGAGCTCTTACAGTTATCCACAGATGTGCGTGAGAAGTTCTTAAAATCAATCATAGCCATGATGATAAACAGTGACCTCTTGCAAGAACTTGTGTTTGAGGTAAAGCTCCCTTTTACTGTCATTATGGGTGTACAGACCCCCCACGCACACTCTCAGTCCCGTCCTGTCCTGTGACTGTCAGTCCAGTACCTTCTGATCTGGCCTCCATCGCCACATAAGAAGATAAACTAAATGCACAACCCCAGCCCTGCTCTAGCAGGGACAGAATGACTCCGTAGGCCTCTTCCATCTAACATCTATGAGTATCATTTTTTAAAGCAGCATAGAAATTTCTACGTGAATGTACCAATGGACCACTTCATCCAGTATCCTGTATCTAACAGTGGCCAATGTGAATATTCAACTCCCCTAATGCCACAATTGTGCTACCATAGATAGCTGAGGAAAAATGGGGTTACCGAACACCCCTTTCTGCCCAGCACAGTCAGATGCATACTTCAGTACATCACATCACCATGCAGGATTCAAATTTCTCTCAGTAGTCTCCAATACTCAGTCCTGAAGCTTCTTTCCCCCCAACCTTCAGCTAGAAGAGGCTCTTGATGCTGATAAATGTAAGCTGAAGAGTGAGAATCCAGACTTGGAAGGCTTGCTAAACAATCTACAGGCTTCTGAAGGCAGCATAATCCGTGAGCTTGCTGAGCCAGTTCTCTACACTCTTCACGCTCTATGTGGTAAGAATAAGTTTTGGGTATTTTAATGTGGGCACCCACCTAACTACACCAGAACATAAGAAATGTGTCTGCCTATAAAGAACAGAATGAAAGACTAATGCAAACGCGCACAGTTCAGCATTCCTTAGATTCTTGACTAGGGCAACGTTGCAGAGTCTGTTGAGAACTTAAACCTGCTTTTGGCAGTCACTGCCAAACTAACATAGTGTAACATTTGCCAGATGTAGCACTGTGATTTCATCCCTTTATGGCGTCCTGGCAGAATCATTCTATTGAGGCACCCACTTGGAAACATACTGCATTGGGGATCCTAGATTGCAGTATGCAGAGGACCTGAAACGTCAGCGAGAACCTGAGAAAGAGTAGAAGGGTGGTTAAGTCACAGGAGTGGGAATCAGGACTCTTCGCTTTTATTCCCAGCTTTAGCACAGTTTGCTCTGTGACTCTGGGCAAGCCACTTCCTCCCTTGTCTGTCCCTCAGTTACCCCATCTGTATAATGGGGTAGTAATTACAAACACTCACAAGGATAGTGAGACTTAATTTAGTCAAATTATTAAACTGCTGTGAGATAATCAGAAGGAAGTTCTGATAACTGATGGTTATCCACCCAGACTTGTCTGCCTTCTGCTCTTGCCATGTGATTCTCCCAGAAAGAAACCCTTTTCTCGCACCATTTCTTCTCTTTTTCCAGACCTAACTGAGGATCAGTTGCTGTGGCTGGCACAGTCTGTGAAGAGGAAGATTGTAACCAAACAGTTTGAGCTGGTGAGAGAGAATGCCAGTGAAATATGGCACCATACATGTCTCAATGAAGTTTTCCATTGTGTGGTTTTAAATAAAAGCTATGATTAGATCAGGGCATAAACAGCAACATCACAACTTGAGGTGATGCAAGAAGGAAGGGTTACTCCAGACTTCAAATGACGCAGGGATCATAACTGCCCACTTTCTGAGGAATCCACTAAAACATGGAGGCCCAAATTTTCTGACACTGAGAGCCACGCTGACATTTGCCCAGGGAGCCGGGGTGGCATTTACCTTGCAGATACAGGATATGTCCAAAAAAAACCCAAAACTGAACGGAAGCAACCCTACCATTTGCTGGAATTTTTATTCTCTTTGAGAGATGAATGGAAATTACTTTGTAATTTGAATTCAGCATGTTCTAGACATGCCATTGCCCAGTTTTACCCTCACCCAGCAGTTAGGAGAAGGATGTGGCTGTGGCTTGCATTTGTCTATCACGTTCCTGCCTTAAAAGCAAAATACTTTTAGGGAATTAATCCACTAAAAACTGGAAATCAATAAGTCTTTATCATGATCTTAGCAGAAAAGAAGAATCTTCACGAGTTCTAATAATAAATGCACATTTACACACAACACCTTGAAGGATCTCAGAGCACTTTACAAACTGAAAGATGGAGATCATTTATTCATCCACCACGGTGACTCTGGTGATGTCTGGCAGAGGCTTATTTCTTTAGCAGCCAGAGATTTAACATTTTGATTTTGCTTCTTTGTGTTGTAAAGGTCAAGAGCATCTTGAAGCATGATTTCCGGACAAGAACTTTCAGCCTAGATGCCAAGCTAGTCTCATCCCTGCAAGAGGAGGAACTGAACATAACCAAAGCAATGATGGAGCTTTGTGGAGTGACGCTGCAGGGAAATGCACCTTATCTTACTGGGACTGGGGACCAGGCTGCTTTGTCAACCCTCCGTGCATTGTACGTAGCCTTGTATGTGTTACATCTTCTGTCTAGATCAGAATAGACATGACACCTTTCCTCACATTAGGAGGGATGTCAATGGAAAGACTGAAAAAATATTTCCTGAAGTGTGTTTTTCTCTGTAAGATCCCCAATTGTATATACCCACATGCTGTAGCAACCTTATTTTGATCTAGATGAGACTCTTCATATCTCCTCTGTGCTGCTTCTAGATTAGGGGGTGGGACAAGGGGATTGTTGCAAGTTGCCTGGCTCCCAAAGGAAGTGAGAAACCAGAACCAAGAATTAAAACAGGTTGTCCCATAGGATTGTGCAAAATATCAGTCACACTGTTTATTGGATCAAGATGTCATTAGCTTGTCTGCCATTTTCTATATGATCCAAATTTCACGCTAAAATAGTGGCACATCACTTTGCTTGAAGACACTATGTGACAGCCAAAGACAGCAGAAGTTGTGTGCATGTTTCTGAGGGCAAAGTTTGGAAATTCTCATGCAAGTCACTGACTGGCTAAATGAAAGAGCCATTTCTAGTAAAAAATCAGTAGAATTAATAAAATGGTGATCTCTGGCATTCTCCATCCAAGATCTCAAAGCATTTTACAGATATTAATAAATTATCCCCTAGGCTTGCCCTGTGAATTAGGTGGTTCGTATTAGGTTTTCCCCTAAAGGGGACAAAGCAGCACAGAGAGGTTCAAGTGACTGTATAACCATCATAACCACTATTCTATCATCACAAAGGGGCAGATAACCTATTTTCAAATGTTTGGAGCCTGTCCCTTCTGTATTTATCCTAAAACCCGTTACTGAAGCTGCTTTTTCTTCTACTCCATCCCTCTTTAGTCATATTAAAACCAGAGATATGGCAGACTGCTTTGGATTTCCATCCCATCCTTTAATAGTAGCAGTATTCTCACAACTGCACTGAGTCTTTCTTCTTATCTGCCAAGATGCTCAGTAATGGCATTGAGCATTAATATGTAATCTTCCCACTACAGCCTCTTACAAAAGCCAGCATGTAGGGTTGAATTTCACCCTCTCTGACCGCATACTATAAAGTTTGCTCCCCACTACTCACCTATTGCACTTACTTTATTAATAGCTTTCTCTGCATTCTTTATTTAGACTGTAAATTCCTTGAACCATAATTGTCTTGTACAAGGCATTATTCTTTGATCAATGACCTGAACTCAGGTCAATAAACATTTATGTCTTACAGTTAAAATGTTTGCAAAAGTAGTGCAAGTGAAACAATCTATAATGCAAGTAAGAGTAAGCAAAGAAACAAAGATTATTTTAAAATAGGCTTTGCAGTGAACCTGGGGCGCTCAAGGCCTAGTACCAGTAAGCGTAGACTCATAGGGTTGGGAGAGACTACAAGAGCATAATCACTGTTATGCAGTTAGCATAAGGCCACATTAAAAGTTAGCATAGGTAAGTAACTTTGGGCCAGGAGATTTAATAGCATGTATCTTGTGATAGTTTGTGGGCTAACAGTCTAATAGTTCAGACTTTATCTAGCCCGGTTTTGCTACTTTCCTAACAGGTGTTGCCATGGTTCTTTATACAATGTTATCTGCACAAATGCTTACAACAGCTGAATCCCAAAAATGGATAGCAGCAATTACAAACATGCACAAAAGGCCAAGACTTAATCAAATATGGTCTCAAAAATAGATGGCGTGAGTAACAGGTGGATAAAAGGTGACTGAACAGGACCGTGGCAACCTCCACCTTTCTCTCACCTTAACGGGAACCCACAGCCCTGCAGGTGCTGCCGCCTTTATCTTGTTTTTCTAGTTCTGACAAGTGGGTGAGGTAGTATCTTTTAGTGGACCAGCTTCTTCTAGGGGAGAAAGGGACTAGCTTTGGAGCAACGCGCACACACACACAGGACCCTTCTTCTTCCCCTCCTCCTGAAGAGCTCGGTGTAGCTTGAACGCTTCCCTGGGGAGAAGGGGGTCTGTCCAGGTGGAAGGCTATGCTCTGGGGGGGGGTCCTGAGGGCGATCTCTGGGGGGCGGGGGTTTGCCGAGGTGGAAGGCTCTCCCCTGGATGGGGGTCTCTG
>ML675642.1:10429880-10518154 GCA_007922155.1 Mesoclemmys tuberculata
TGTGTGTGTGTGTGGGGGGGGAGAGTCAGGAGCCCGGGGTGGGGCCTAGCCCCGTGTGTGTGTGTGGGGGGGAGTCAGGAGCACGGGGGGGGGGCTAGTCCTGTGTGTGTGTGGGGGGGAGTCAGGAGCACGGGAGGGGGGGCTAGCCCCATGTGGGGGGGGGAGAGTCCGGAGCCTGGAGCCCGGGGGGGGGCTAGCCCCGTGGGGGGAGCACAATAGGGCTGAGCCTTGTTGTGCCCTGAGTTGCTGGGTTGCCAATGCCAAGCCCAGTCCCCTTCCCAGGCTCTGCCTGATGCCCCCTTTCCCACTGCTCTGAGGCTTCTCTCCTGAGTCCTAGGGGACGCCTTTGCGGGAAGGAGGGTCTTTGGGATGGCGCTAAGCATGTGGGGGAAATGGGTGGCCTTTCAAATGGCACTGATGTGGCCACAGTCACCTTGTCTGGACAGGGAAGCGTCATTGTAGCTATCTCACAGAAGGGGAAACCGAGATATTGAGGGGGGGGTTAGTGGCGCTGACAGCATTCGCTCCCATTGACTTCAGCTGGAGTCGTGGGTTGTCTGGCATGCCTGAAAATCAGACTCATGTAAGGTGACACAAAGTCTGTGGTAGACCTGGGGGCACTGAGCTCACAGCCACAGCTAACACCATCTTTATCCACCCTCCCATCTGAAGTGGCATGTGGCCGTGGTGTTTTTGCTTGTCTGTCAGGTTGCTCAGGGGACACTTGAGTGCTTGTTATAATAATTATTCTGTAATTAGGATGAAGGCAGTGCCAACTGGATCAGCCCAACATCCATTTACTGTGTGTTTTGTTTGTGTTTGCACAGCACCTAGCACAATGGGGTCCTGGCCTGTCACTGGGGCTCCTAGGTACTATTGTAATATAAATAATAATATTCCATTACCGCTTTCTCACTGTGAGTGACACCAGGGGCTGCAGAGGAGGATGCAAGAAATTTGTAGTAAACAGAAATAGTATAACCTGCCTCCAGGGAAAGTTTCTTTCTAAGCCCCATCAGTTAGAGGGTGACTTCTGTCCTGGGGTACTGAGGATGTCTTAAATGTCCTTAAATTGGTATTAAAATGGACAGATAGGCGCACACATCAGTCTTCAGACAGGAGGCAGGGATATCTCCAATATGATCATCAAATATTAGGATTTGCCCTCTGTCTCCTTTGTGAGAGACAAGTGCTAGCTGGGTTTCCCTGTGCTGATGCAGACATCAAAGAGCATGTGAAGCAGCTTGAGAAGGCCGTGTCTGGAAAGGAGCCTCGCTACGTCCTGCGTGCCCTACGGGCTCTGCCTTCCACTTCCCGCCGACTAAACCCCAATGTGCTCCATAAAGCCATCAATGGCTTCTTCACTTCCAACAGCACCGTGCGGGATTTCCTGCTGAGCTTTCTGGAGGAGGTGAGTCTGCCGTGGGTGCAGAGGAGGGTGCTGAAGTTGGGGCTGTGACTCTGTTTTGGCAGTTGGCAGGTATTTTAGTACCAGAGAATATGTTAAGTGGAGAAGCAGAGAGACCAAAGGGAGTGTACAACCTGGCTGTTCAGGAGTGCCTGGGAAGTGAGTTGGGGGGCAGGGAGGGGTGGGAGTTGGTCCAGTTTCCAGCTAGCTTGTGTGTATATCTGAGAAAAATCACAATGCGCATTTGCTGACCTGTGTTGGTATTCTCAGGAGAGAGAGCAAAGACAGAGTGGGCTCTGGAGATTGAACTCTCCTTTCCTAGAGGAGATCCCTCCAGATCAAGATTGAGGCACACTGGGGAAAGCTGGTATAGGCATTGGTAATGGATATGGCACATCCATGTTGAGTTTCCTCTATGAATTATTAGAGGACTTCAGAGCTGTGGATCCAGCACATCTCGGTCTCTCTTTATAGCCTATGGACACAGAAGC
Source organism: Mesoclemmys tuberculata (assembly GCA_007922155.1). Taxonomy (NCBI): domain Eukaryota; kingdom Metazoa; phylum Chordata; order Testudines; family Chelidae; genus Mesoclemmys; species Mesoclemmys tuberculata. Next base: position 10,431,780 of record ML675642.1, read on the forward strand.
AGAGCTGCAGTTCCGTCCCCGGACAGGAAAGGCAGCATCCGCCCCCCTCCTGCCAGAGGTGGAAACCTATCTCCAGCTTCTCCTGGTCATCTTCCTAATGAACAGTAAACGATATCCAGAGGTAAAACCCCAAGACTGTCCTGCACGCTGCACTGGGCAGATCTCTCACTGCTGAAACCCATGTGCTGAGTGTGCATGACCATTATACTGTAGGAATAAATTGTCAAACCTAGGTGCTGTCCCCATTCCCTCCCTGTTCCCATGAGCTGAGCAGCAGATGCTAAAGCATCTTGAAAAGTACATATAGAGTACAGGTAGATGGAGACAGAGCTTCAGAGCAGAGAAGCTATGTGTACTATCCTAGCCTACAGCACAGGCGGAGGCTTAGTAGCTAGCCAGCAAAGAAATTACCACCGCCTCCATTTAGTCACCTCACATTTTATTGCTGTTCTAGGAGAGTTTTCGTGGGTTTATTTTAATTGCATCCCAAAGAGATTGATTGAAAGACAGCCCTTGGAAGCTACTCATACTTTAGTGATGAGGGGTTTACATTAATGGGAGTTCCTACAACCAAATTGCTTCTGACCACTTCCCTTCCTGTGTTTCCTCACGAGTGAGCTCTCTCTGTCTGTCTGTGGACTTGTCTGTTTTGACCTTTCTCCTTCCATTCCCCAGGCCCAGAAAGTATCTGATGATCTGATGCAGAAGATCAGTCCTCAGAACCGCCGAGCCCTGGATCTGGTGGTGGCTAAGTGTTATTACTACCACTCCCGCAGCTACGAGTTCCTGAATAAACTTGATGTGGTGAGGAGGTATGACTAACTGCTGTGTCCAATAGGTCAGTTGCGGTTCTGTGTGCTGCGTTCTCCCTGAGCCTTTTTATACAGGAACAAAAGGGTCCCTTTGTGCTGATGGCATTGCAGCCCTTGGCTAGGATCATAACTTTGTGGAGAACCTTGGCACTCTCCCCTTTTGCAGCTTCCTCCTGACACACTCTTTCCTCTCCACCCTCTTTTGAAGTTTCCTGCACGCTCGTCTGAGGACGGCAACCCTCCGCCATGACGCAGACGGCCAAGCCACCCTCCTGAACCTGCTGCTGAGGAATTACCTGCACTATAACCTCTACGACCAGGCAGAAAAGCTCGTCTCCAAATCAGTGTTTCCTGAGCAGGCCAATAACAATGAGTGGGCCAGGTATCTCTATTACACAGGTGAGAGGCAGCAATGCCACCGCAAACTGCTTTAGTGTAGTGTTCTGTAGTGGCTAGGGCAGGAGACCAGAATTAGGACTGTTCCTGGCACCAATGAAGGAGTGTGATCAAGTGGTTAGAGCCAGGGTCAGGATTCTCAAGGTTTTCTCCTGGTTCTGCTAGTGACCCTGTGACCTCAGGCAAATCGCATGTGTCTGCCTCCATTTTCCCTAAAATGGGCTAGTACTCAGACCCTTGTGTATAGCAAATTCCACTGCTCAGAATTGTGACACAGGAGCCACCCCTTGCTGCAGAATTGTATTCCAGAATCTAAACATCCTGCCCTAGTAAACAGGAAGAAAACATTGACCAATATGAACCAAGCATAAAATGTTAGTCTTGTCTGCAGACAGCCTGAAATGGTAGCTCTGAGAGGAATGAACTGCCACAGCTTTGCCCTGGACTCTTGCAGTGCTGTTCAGCTTTGCCAGTACAAAAACTGGAAAGTGAAAGTGGTGGGGCAGGTAAAACTGAACTGAACGGAAACTGGAGAGCACAGGAACACTATTCGGATCGTGTTAATGTTCTTATTTAATTACATTCAGAATCACTGTGCTAAAATTGAAATGAAACTGCTCCAATTTTCAGACCAGGTGCCTCAAAACCCAGGGACTGTGCCACAGACCATGTCCCTCTTGCTACAGAGTACACAGGGCCTTGGTAATACTCAGCACGCTAGTGAGGAGAGTGGAAGTGAGGCTTTGAGATCTGATGGAAGGGCTATGGATGTGCAGAGAGGTGTTAGCGTAGCTACCCTGGGCAGGGAAGGTGTGAGATGAAGACTGCTCACATTCTACTGTCCTTCTGCCCAAACGGATGGTCTGGCATGGAGCAGCTGGCTTGAGTAGCAGTTCGTGCCAGGTAGGGTGGTGGTCCTAGTGCCTAGGCTGGGCTTTGTCAGTTAAACTAACTTCTCTCTGAAACCATTTCTATCTCCCTGTAACTCTCCCTTCCCCTTCCTTTCCAGGTCGCATCAAAGCCATTCAGCTGGAGTATTCTGAAGCACGGAGGACCATGACGAATGCCCTGCGGAAGGCACCACAGCACACAGCGGTCGGCTTCAAGCAGACGGTGAGTGGGTGCGTGATCCTCTAGGGGATGCCTTTGGGTGTAAGCATGTCAGGCCCTTGTGCAGGCACCATGCGTAGTCAGGCCCATGGGGGGTACCAGAGCTGGGTGGGATCTGAGGTTTCTCACCAGCTTCTTGTCCCATCTGTTCTAATGAAGAATTTGCTTCCTTAGGGTTTCTAAGGCAGTTCTAACAGATTCATTCTCTCTTGCATCTGTCTTTTTGCCTAAGGTTCACAAACTGCTCATCGTGGTGGAGTTACTACTGGGCGAGATCCCAGACAGACTCCAGTTCAGACAGCCTTCCCTCAAGAGGTCACTCATGCCCTATTTTCTCCTGACGCAGGGTAAGGATTCTCTGGATGCTCCCCACATCTTAATGATCTGTTATTGGATGGTCTGTGTTGCATGTGCTTTCCTCTAGGAACCCTAACTTTTTGTTCTGTACTCCGTGGTTTGATCTAGCTACAGCTTCTCAAATTGTCATGAAAAATGACCGAGATAGTGACAGCAGCAGGTAAATTGTACACTCTTACTTATGCTGCCTCATACTGCAAAAACAAAGAGAAATTATATTACCTGAAAGATGTATCTATAAGGAAATGTGGGTCATAACCTGTGGAACAAATGGCCACAAAATATAATTGAGACCAAAAACATGGTTGATTTTTAAAAAGGTTAGTCATTTGTACGAACAATGAGAACATTGACAGTTTAATTACATGAGACAAACTTTTTTTTTCCCCAACATATAGGGGCCTAAATGAGGTAACCATAATTTTCACAAACATGGGTCACTTTCATGGTTAGATTTTGTTAGGCTAGCAAAACAGTCATGAGAGATAAAAAGTGTTTTTAAAAAAATGTGTGCTAGAGTTGCTATGGCCAACTTCTAATTCCAGAGCCCCACATACACATTTTTCAGATTGGAAGATTATTTTCAGTAATTTAATGCTCTGAGTGCTTTGATGGCCATGGGACATTGCTCTTGCTTTCAGTGCCAGAGGTCTTGGGTTTTAATCTCACTGGATCCCTGGCCAGGGGAGTAAAACTTACTGATTACAATGAGTCATTAACCATTGGAACAATTTACCAAGGGTTGTGGTAGATTCTCATCAGCCACAATTTTTAAATCAAGATTGTTTGGGGGGGTTTTTTTTGTTTGTTTTAAAAGATGTGCTCAAGTTTAAAAAGAATTATTTTGGGGCAATGTACACGAGGTCAGACTAGAAGATCACAATGGGCCTTTCTGGCCTTGGAATCTCTGGCGCTGTTTGTCTCCTGAAGTCACCACATCACTGTAAATTGGGATAATCTGCTCTTCGAAGGAGCAAAATATTTTTAATGTTTCATCAATAAAGTGCACTGTCTACTGTTTTATTTCTGGCATTTATGGATCTAACCTCAGAATTCCACCTACTGTAATCTAACCTACTGTGACACCAGTGTCAGGAAGGAGTTTGTCGAGTGGTGGGTGCACAGGACTCCTGGGTTCTATTCTCAGCTCTTGGAGAGGAGTAGAGCCCAGGACTGGAAGTCAGCACTCCGGGTTTGTGTTCCTGCTCTCACTTTGTGACCTCAGCAGATCTTTTCCTCTGTTTTTTCTCAACAATCTCTTATATGTTCCCACAGCTGTTCGGACAGGAAACCTAGCCAAGTTCAACCAGGTCCTGGATCAGTTTGGGGACAAATTTCAGGCAGATGGGACCTACACCCTGATCATCCGACTGAGACACAATGTGATCAAGACAGGTGGGAAGCTGCCATTGCCATGTTGTTGGGGCTCGAGCAGTGTGGTGGCGTCATGGCTGCCTCTCAGACCTTAGCAGTCTGAGGCTAACTAGCCCTGTAGCTTGCTCCTAACGTCTCATTCAGCAAAAGGGAATGGTGTGCATTTGAGTCTCCTTCTGCGACTTGGTTGAAAAGGCCTCTCGCTGTTGCACCCACTTCCCACCTCACTCTGTGTATCTGTGGCCCTGTGACACACACTCCAACTCCTGTTCTCTCTCTCTCACATCCAGGTGTTCGCATGATCAGCTTGTCCTATTCTCGCATCGCCCTGGCTGACATTGCTCAGAAGCTGCAGCTGGACAGCCCGGAGGATGCCGAGTTCATTGTTGCCAAGGTGGGTCATTGGGATGAAGCACAGGTTCAGGGATCAGTATGGGAAATATAGCCCTTGACCCCTTTTCCATGTAGTGCTGAGGTTGCAGAGCTAACCGTCTCATTCCTAATGGCTTGGTCCTGTATCTTTCAGGCCCTGCTGAACCAGCTTTATGCTCCTCCAAAGGAGTCTATCACCAGCCCCTTACTATTCGGATCTGGGCCATCAGCAGCTCTCCATGTTCCAATTAACCCCTCCATGGTTGGAAGCTCTGACACAAAGCATAGCCTTATCCCTACCCATTTGGCTACAGCTGTCATTTCCTTGAGCAATCATTAGCAAGGGGTGTTGCACCAAAAAAATACTGAGGTGCTTTTCCTGAGTGGAAAAGGAATCCAGGGGCTCAGCTTGAGGGAACAGACAGACCAATTGGCTGTCCTGTGGGAGCTAGCCATAGCATCCGAAGAGTGCAAAGTGCTCCCGCTGCCATCTGCGGCTGCCAAGTCATGGACGCTCTGCGCATGCAATCACCAGCCTTCAAGGCTGGCCCCGCACTGTATGGCACAGCAGGCCCATTGGTGGGCCCCTGGTTATGACTGTGTTGCCTCGGCTGTAGGCCATCCGGGACGGTGTGATTGAAGCCAGCATTAACCACGAGAAGGGCTACGTCCAATCCAAAGAGATGATTGACATCTACTCTACGCGGGAGCCCCAGCTGGCCTTCCATCAAAGGATCTCTTTCTGCCTTGACATCCACAACATGTCTGTCAAGGTAGCTAGGCCGCGGTGCAGGTTCTGCCCATTGTGTACCTGGGGGGCTGGGTCAGGTGTCCCAGCGGGATCAGTGTCATGAGATGTGTGAGTGCAGCAGAGTGACTTAGAAGCCTTGGGCCTTCAGAAGCTCCCACTGCAGGTTCCAGGCCCCTGTGGAGTGATGGGGTGGCTCTTCTCCTTCCTCTCCCTCCTTTGCATCCCCAAATTCCCTGTTATTGGGGCACCAGTCCAAAGCATGGTCCTTCTGTCCTCCCTTTGCTCACCCACATTTTCCTGTTATCTAAACATACTCCATTCTCTACTGGAGTGCTGCAGTGGGGGATGGGAGTCAGGACTCCTCGATTCTGTTCACCAGTCTACTGCACTCCCTCTGCCTCTGTTGCCCCACCTGTAAAATACTCCTCCTTCATGCCAAAGTTCTGTGAAAGACTCCACTAAGAGGGCCTGATCTCTGGCAAATCTCCCAGCACTCTACCTCCAACTGCTGGGAGCAAGAGCTGATTCCCCATGTAGGCCCATGAGCACATCCTGAGCTCTGCCGTCCTGGGAGATGCCTCTAACGATTGCTATCCCATCAACATGTCAGGGAAGAGACACCTACCTGGCTGTGCTAGAACTTTCACATCCATCTTCAGCTGATTGAGCTGGGAGCATGACCCCTGGCTGCAGTGTGTGCTTGGAAATGTCTGCCACTGCCTGTGAGAGCCTGGGTTGGGAGGTCTTTGTGGGCTCCTTGCCTCTGCCCTGTTGCCCTGGCCCCGGAGTAATGTATCTTTGGTTGATGGTCACTGTCTGCTCACTGATGCCCTCTTGTTTGTGTTTCCAGGCCATGAGGTTCCCCCCTAAGTCTTACAATAAGGACTTGGAGTCTGCAGAGGTGAGATCCCACCTGGGTTCTGGGCTTCCTGCCGGGCAGGGGGGGTTTGAGAACACCTCATTAGCGACCTTGCTTGGGAGTGACACTTGCCTCCTAACCAGTGCTGTGTATCCTAGTCCAGTCTGTGATATCGCAGCCTTATCCCTGCCCTGGTGGGAACCTTTCTGGGGTGAGCCAGGAGCTCTGTCTCGGGCTCAGTTAGTCCTTGGCCTCTGCTTGGTGCCAGTTGTGGTTTGGACAGAGCCTTCCCTTTATTTGTTGCACACAGGTCCCTGAATGCCCCTTGTTTCCCACTCTCAGTCACCGCTGACCTGGGAGCCTCTCCAAGCTGCTTGGCTCCTAGTGCCCTGAGCCATCCTCTCCTGCAGCTGCAGTCGACCTGTTAGGAAAGTGCCCTGCTTTTGCCTTCCAGGAGCGCCGGGAGCGCGAGCAGCAGGACCTGGAATTCGCAAAGGAAATGGCAGAGGATGATGATGACGGTTTCCCGTGACCCTCTGCAGATGGCAGCCTATTTTTATTTTCCCACAGGGAATACCCTGTCTGAAAGAAACCATCCTCTGGTGGCTACAAGCCAGATTCTGCCTTTCTTTTATAAACTATCTGCATGTACGTACGGGGGGGAGGGGAGACGCATCGAGGTTCTATATCATCCTCTGGCTATTGCAGAGGGAACTGCTCCCCTAGAACCATCACCCAAGAAATTAATCAATTAAGGGAAGCCTACCCTCCCTATTCCCAATAAAACAAACTTCTTTTAAGGTTGCTTGTGGTGGAAGTCATTGCTGCACCTGGCCTGGGAAGCACACAAGGGGTTAATGAATTAAACATACTGAGCTTTCACCAAACCTCTGACCTGCTTCTGGGTGCCTCCGTGTGTGTGACCTGCTGCTGGATGGGTGGTGGTTACTGCTACATGGAACATGGCAGAGCTGCAGCTCTCACTATAATAATGGGTTAAGACTTTGTTAAGCTTCAATTATGACTTTTAAAATAAAAGTTGGAAAAAACCACGTGTGTGTGTGTGGTTTTGCCCCTTTAAGTTTCATGGGGGGGAGAAGGGTGGAGCACCTTGGAAATCCCAGAGCTTAAGGGTGCTGATGTAGTGACAGAGGGGATGTAACTGTCATAAGATCACACCTTCCTCCCAAGAGCTGCACTTGGGGTTCCTGGTCTCCCACGCACTAGTTATTGTAAGCAGTGGAAGTGGCACTAGGCCAATAGCTCCCTGCAGGGGTTTTGGGGGGGTGGGAGGAGTGGAACAAACTTTGTGGAAAAACCTGATTTTGGTCAGATCAAAGGCTCTTCCTAGACATTTGTTATATATTCTCAGCTCCACCAAGAAACCCTCAGGTTTCTTCAGAGTTTGAGGCCAGAAGAGACTGCAATGTTTATCTAATCTGACCGACATGGCACATGGTCAGAGACATGGTCAGAGAACCTCAACCATAAAGATACTGCATAACATCCTGCAGCGCTGATCTTTCAGCTCTCCCTCCTTCTGTGGCTGTTGCTGCTGTTTTCAGGTGTGTGCTATGGCACATGAGCCATGGTTACGGGGCCCCACATAGATCCAGTACAGCAGGGGCTAACATTTGGCCGAACTGGTTACACCTGGGCTAGTGCACTACCACCAATGTGCTGCCTGAATAACCACCCTGGCTCAAGTTTAATCTCAAGATTTCTCCTAATTAGATGAATCTGCTAACTCTGAAACTGCTCCTTGCAGCCTGCCCTCTACCCCATTTGTAGGTAACACACCTGACCTCTGGTGCGTATGAACCCTGTGTATAGCAGGTGGTTGTGTGAGGTCCTACTTTTTCCCTTGTTTTTTATGTAATTGGCTGAGGTCTCCAGATGCTCTTGGGCATCCTGTCCCTTGTCTCTGCTAGAAGAAATTATTTCAAGGTCTGCAGCAAGCAGCTCTCCACCCTAGTAGTTTCGCTGCACAGAGTTGTTCTGTTCCGCAGAGGTTCTTATAGCATGCTCCCCACTGCACAGTGAGTGCCTTCTGGTTGTGCATTAAGCAGTGTGACTGACATCCACTCCCCAGGAGAAGAATGTGCTGTAGATTGATACTAAAACCCTGCCAAACAAAGCCAATGCACTAAGTTAGAGAAGACAAACACACCGAGCACTTGGAGGTTTGTGATGATTCTTAATGCCTGCAGGAGGAGTTCATCCTGTCTCAGACCAGCCCTGTGAAAGCTCCGGTAGCAGCACAGATGAGCTTTGTTGTGCCAAATTCCTTGTGCCTGAGGAGTGACGTGGCTGATCAGGGCTCTTTACTTCCCAGTTTTAGGCTCTGTTAGCCAGGGCTTAGGGCCAGGAGATATGGAATATCCTGGAAACTTGTGCTCTGGAGCAAAGGATCAAACCTCATCATTAGATGGAAGATCTTCAAGCATCTTGACAACATCCATGTGCTGAATTCTCTTAATTCTAGTGTTTATTGTACTACCATTAATCCTCATCAGAGACTCATGCAGCTCCCATGGAATTATCTCATGAGTGATTTGGGGCAGGAACTGTCTTTTTGGCATGTGTGACGCGCCCAGTGCAAGGGGTTGGGTTCATGGCGGAGGCTGGTGACCCCTTACTTCAGTACAAATAACTTAGGAACCTTGTACATTTACACTTTGTAATGGTGCTTCTGCCTGTAGCCAGCAGGTGGGGCTGGCAAACCAGACCAGGGATGCTCACTACCATGGAAAACAAGTGCAGCTGGAGGGAGGGCAGGACTTCATTAAATGCCTTCTTTGAAACGCCTGAGACACATAAAACAGTCTGAGACTAACTTTAAGCCAGAGCATGATTCGCACCAATCTAAACCAGGCCAGGAGGGGATCCTGCAATGTATCTCACCCTTTCTGTCGCCTTGGCATCACCATAATGTACCTTCTGCCAGGACAAATGGTGCAGGGAACCAGCGGGGTGGGTTCTAGTAAGTGGGGAATGAAACCAGGAAGGGATGTGCTAGTCGGTCAGGCCCTGATCTGCACCATTGAAATCAATGAGCACAGGCCCCAGTCCCTGCCCTTGTTAAACATGTTAAGGGGGGCAGTGCACAGAGATCAGCTAAGACAACAGTCCACTGCGACTGCTGCACCCGGCTTGGGTCTCCAACTTTTGGGCCAAGCTGCTCTAAGCCCAGGTGCCCCATTCCCCCCGTTGAGCGGGAAGAGTTGCAGGAAGGTTGCCACAGGGATGTGACACAGGGACATGGCCTGAAAGAAATGACGGGGCTGCTAGGAAGGTAAAACAAGATGATCCACCTGGTCAGTGAGGCCCAGCTCAGTAGATTAAGCCCTGCTGCCTGCAAAGAAAGCCAGCGAGGGATCAGGGCAGGTGGAGCCGCTCCAAGGCTTTTGTGGCTCCGTAGATGATGATTTGCATTTGGTTTCAGAGCCGGCGACAGGCTGGGCGTGATTTCCTTTTATAACCAGCGCAGAGGATGCCCCCAATCCCCACCCCTGCTGTCCCAGTCCTGTGCCTCTCTATCAGAAACCGCCACAGGAACTCTCCTCCAACGCCCTCCATTCTCAGTGCGCTTGGTGTGTGCAGCCCTTCGCAGAGCCTGGAGAGCGAGCAGGGCAGCTGTCTGGCTGATGCTCACCAGCCCCTCTCTGGGATGAGTGATGTGCAGTGACTGCACTGCACCACCTGGGGGCACTGCTTCACTGGAGGATAAACACTGCACCCTCAGGCAAGCCAGCACCTGGGCCCATTGTAACCAGAGACCCAATCCCGGGAGCCTCAATGGGTGCAGTGTATGGCTCTACATCAGCCCCGTTACTAGCCCTGATCCATTGCCTGCTGGGCCAGAGCCTTGGCATCACAGGGAGTGCAGCATGGCTGCTGTCAGTGGGCGGGGGGCAGGACACCCGGTTCCCAGCAGTAAAGATCCCACCACCACAGCCCCATGCCAGGCATGCAGGGTGGGAGAGACAGCTCTGGCTGGAGCCAAGCACAGGGCAAGTGGGATCCAATCTCTCCTGAGCTGCCACCACAGGCCAGCCTGCCGCTGCCTGCTAGCCTCGCCCTGGGCATCCCCCCGCAAGCCCATTTCTGGCAGTGCCCCTCAGTCCCACCCTAACCCTCCAGCTACCCCCGCCCTCCAGCTCTTATTCAGTTAACCCTGAGGAATTCTCAGCCAACGCTGCTTTTCTCCCAGCTGTCGCCTCACGCTGGGTGCGAGGCAAGCCGCACACAGAGGGTGACGAAACACCCGCTGTATAAGGGCAGGGTAGGAAGCGTTCTGGTGTCTCACTAAACCGGAACTTCCCATTGCAATTTTTAAAAGCCCATTTCATAGGCTGCTTTGTTCCTGTGGCTAAAGGGATTGACCAACAGCCAAGGAAGAATTACTCACGAGGCTCATGTGCCAGCTAGCCACAGGAGTGGTGTACAAAGAGACACAGAGTGCGCTCAGCGGGGATCCGTGCTGTACCCTGCCAGGTCAGGGCGGGAGTCCTGTACCCTCGTAACCCACCATTCCAGCAGGACTCATTGCTTTGCTGAGGTTATGAACCCCCGCCAGGCCCTCACCCCTTCCATACCCCAGGTGGCCCCCTGCCTCCTTTACCACTCACAGGCTTGGCCAAACCCCCATAGGCCTCAGCGCCATGTGTGCATGGCAGTGAACCTGCTTAGTGGTCTAGCTGGGCTGTTTAAGAACGCCTAAGGCATTGGGCACCTAATGCCATCCTGTGGGAGTCGATGAGCCCTGTGCCAGGCCTGGAGGGAGCACTGGGCCAGATGAGAATGCCCAGGAATTCTAGTAGCATGCCTCTTTCCCACCCTGGAGCTCAAAGTGACATAGGATGCTGGGGGGTCAGGATCGCCATCCCCATTCTGGAGTGGGAAATCGAGGCACAGAGCGGGAAGTGAAGAAGCCAAATCTTCTAATCCAGTCCTAATCCTGGCACTAAGAGCTGGATTTGCCTAACTGTCCTAAAATAGCCACAGCCACCCCCCAAATTCCTCAGCATGGGAAACTGCTCCTTATTGTGCAGAGCCTGGATGACCTAGAAAGCCTCGTCCCAGCAAAGGCCGGAATGGGGAAGGCTGTGGCAAGAACCTGTGGTGTGAAGCCTTGTTAGGTGTTATCTCAGCCGTGGCCATGGGGGGAAAGTGGGGGGGGGGAGTGCAGGGTTATTCCCCACTGCTTTGGGCAGCTGGGGGGCCGGGATAAGTGCCTAGGGCCATTGCCCTGCTGAGAAGCCAGAAGAGATGCACCTGCCAGGGGGAGGCACGTGTGGTGTCTGACACTAACGTGAGCTACCAGGGCACCTCCGGCCAGGTGCATAGACACCAACGAACCAGACACTGCCCATCAAAGGGGGGAAGGGAGTCACTGAGCCCCGGAAATGGCCAGCTGGATTCTCCGGCCTGGGCTCTGCAGACGCTCATACTAGACAGCTGCTCTCGGTCTCAAAAATTGATCAAACGCTCAACAGTTTCACAGAGCTGCCCCCTCGGGCCCAGTTGGGGCTCTGGCTGAATTATCTCCAGCCAATCTTATCTTATCTGTCAGCACCAGGATTCTTCCCTCCCTCTCCACTCCCTACAGTAGTTTAATTTTAATGGCTAACTTTACAGCAGGGGGTGGCATTTGGGGCTCCCAGTCGCTGCTTTGCAGGCAGAATGGGATAGGACGGGACAGTGAGACCCCGTCCGTGCCCTGTGTTTGTGCCCAGAGGCCCTGCAGCAGAGTGGGCATGTCAGTAGTTAGCGAGCAGGACTGGGGTCTGTCTTCCAGTGCAGTGAGTCCCAGGTGCACCAGAGGAGGGGGTCAGGAAGCCCTGAAGGAAGGTTCCTCTCGCTCCATGGCTCTGGACTAGCTGAGCCCCACCTCAGCTCAGCCTTTGTCCTAGCAGAGACCCAGGGGAGCCTCCAACCTGAGTCAGGACCTGAGCAGCTAAAATGGAGCGCAAAGATTGCAGCCACGCTAAGAAAGTTTGCGTATCCCAAGCACATTCGTCAAACCTGGCAGAAACTGCACCCCTTTTGGCACCGTGACAAAGCTCACTCCCAGGGTCTCTTGTTCCCAGCCCCCCGATTTCAGGGCTTACATTCAGTTCCTGTAAGCACTGTAGAAAGTGTAGAAAGCACTGTAGAAAGCAGCCGTGATTTCCCCTTCAATCCCTATTTCTGACTAGCTCTTCCTTTTAATAGTCCAAATTCTTGAAAACAAAACCTGATGACGGATGACTCCCCAACACACCCCCTGTTTGCCCCCGAGCCAGCACTTCCTATCTTCACCAGTTCCAGGGAGGGGACACTAGTCCCTGGGGCCATTCCTCTGCCCCAGGCCTTCAGTTACCAATACCCACTGGGAAATTTCACTACCTCTTTCCTTTCTTTTTCAAAGCCCAGCTTTGTATCATGGCCCTGAAATCACAGGCAGATTTGTTATGAATGCCAGTTACTTTGAGATTTTTCCCAAGTGTGATCTGTGCCATATCCCTCAACCGGCTGCAAGGCAGAATTCAGTTTGCTCCACAAACATTCCTGGTTGATGGTCAACCCGGTGCAGGGGGCCAGCACTGTCTTGGGCTCTGTGTGACTGGAGCCAGGCTGGAGAGCCATCAGCTTGGCAGAGCTTGTGTACGCAGGGGAATGTCACCTCATGTGAGGCAGAGGCTCCCGACAGACACCCTCTCGTGGGAAAGTTTCCAAGCTTTCAAGAGTTCCTCCTTCTGCCGCACAATCAATCAGCAGTGAAGTAGTCATCGCCACTGAAAGTGTCGTGGTTGTCCTTAGGGTTCAGAGTTAACACCACATGGCAGTGGATGGCGTGATTTGCACCTTTCAGAGTGATTGCCTGGATCAGCCGTTCAATCAGTGTAAATCAGCACAGGCCATTGCCCTTGGCTGACCTACACCCACTGGGATCTGGTATCCATGCCGAGCCCGGGTGAGAGCAATAAGGGGGATGTCTGTGGCACTGAGGAACCCCCGGAGCCTGGCTGATTATCCTGAGCTGAAGTGATTTGACCAAAGCCACAGAGGGGGAGGAGGAAGGCATGGGCTGAGTCCCTGTGCCAGGATTCTAGGAGGCTTTTTATTTCTTTGTCACCTGCCAGGAATCCTATTTCCTCCTTCTTGGGCAGGCAACACAGTGAGCTTGCGGTTAAAGCAGCCAGGACAATACATTCCAGGCCATTCTGCTAAGCTCTGCAACCATTCCTGCCAAGGGGCTGGGCTCTAACACAGCCCCCAGCCTGGCTTGTACTCCCTCCTCCAGCTCCCATAGGCTGTGAAAATTTCTGAACAAGCCACCCCTACCACCAACCAGGAGTTGGTTCAGCTGGCACTGGGCCAGGTAGCTCCTGGTGGAACTGTGCGTTGAGTCTTCCAAAGAAAGAACCCGGAGGATTTAGGATTCAGGAAGCAGCGTCCATGTCCGATCCCCTGTCTGGGAAATGATCGCCATCTCCTGGAGACTGGCACACCAGGGCCTTCCTAAGGGTGCCAGAGGACCTAGCCACGGCATGGGACTTCCACATCTTGTCTCAGGGTCCATGCAAAAATGAGGGCTGGTGCCTTAGAGATCATGGATGGGGACCCTAGAGAGTCTGGTTCAGTTCCCAGTAGGGGTTTGTGTTCCAGCGGCACTGAGTGCTAGGTGCTGTACAGACACACAAAGTGAAATCCTGGCCTGCTGAAATCAATGGCAAGATGCCTAGTGACTTTAATTTCACCCAGAGCAAGCTTGCGCCGACATCTGCCCCAACAAGCTCGCCATCTGAATAGACAACCCGAGATGGCCATGTGTTTGCGGTTTGACCCTAGGCACGTCACTAACACCAAGATCTTCGAGGGCCTTTCCTGGATTTTATGGGCCCAAACGGAGATGTTTTAAAAGCGCTGATTTCTCCAGAGGACAGGTGTTCCGCAGTGTTGGAAAATCCAGGCCCCTTTAAGAGGTCATGAGTTAGGCATCTACAATCACTAGCCACTTTTGAAAGTCAGCCTAAAGCCTCGTTGTGCCTCAGTTTTCCCATTTGTGATGAATGCTCTTTCCCTGTGTCCCTAGGGTATGCTGTGAAGATTACAATCATTAATGACTGTCTGGGGCCCAGATGCCATGGTGAGTGGCCCCTCATTACCTAAAGCATAGGATCTATCAGCAAGCACAGACGTGCTGTTTTAAATCTAGGTGAAGCACATGTCCTACAAGGGAATGTTAGTGTGTTAGTGCTTCTACTTGAATGCAAGTGAACAAAGCTACAAGGAAAGAGGAATGTAAAAGTGATTTCCCTTCCTTCATTGTGACCTAGTTACTGGGTTAAATTAACAAATACTCCGCTCTCAAGTTGCTCAAGAATAAAGCAGCTGCTTATTTTGTGAGGATAACAAAGAGAGGATAAGAGAGCAGTTGACATTTTGGGGAGTGGCTGACTTGGGGGGCATTGTGGGGTGTAAAGAGCAATGAGAGGTATTGAGCTTCTGTTGATTTTACCTCAGAGGGCTGGAGAATGGGTCTAGCAGTCAAAGAATCAAGTACAACCAACTGGAGCAATTGTAAAATAGCATAAATTTGGCAAAAACGGAAACACAAATCTGTGAAAATAAAAATTCTAGGAATTTGGTATCGATGTGCACAGTGATTTGTCATACTTGCCTCATAATTTCATCACAGTGAATTTTCCCCACAGACACTATAAATGCCCTTTATTGATGAGAGGTTCAGCATTCGTGAACTGAAAGGGACTAGCGCAGTTTTTGCATGTGCCTTATTTGCATTCCTGGTAACTGTCAGAAACAGGAGGAGGAGACACTGAGACCATTCCAGGCATTTAGAATGAGATCACTCCAAAGTAAGTATAAACCTTCACTCGCCAGCAAGAGCTACGGTAACCACTGATCTCCTAGTAGCAAATTGCTAGGATTTATTCTGGGCAAGGGGGCTGGTAAGTTTGATTTGGGGAATAGCAACTTTTACCTTTACTGTTTGGGAGGTTTGGAGCATTTATCTGATTTTCTTTTCAAAAATTATATTTTCCCTTCTTCCTGGGATATTTATCTATTTATAATCAGGAAAAGAATAGCTGTGAGGACAAACGGGCATCACTTAAGAGGCATATGTTTAATACACCCTGGGTTATGTTTTAAACAGGTGGGGCTTACTTAATATATATAATGGGTGTGTTTGTCTCTACAACAGAATTCTGAGTTATGAGCAACTGAAGGCAGAGGGTATTTAAATGAGAGTCTGAGTCTAACTTTTAAGTATAAAAGCTTTAATGTAAAGATTGGGTTTATTTAGACCAAGCTCCTTGGGCAGGGACTTGATCTTACTGCAGGCACAACTCACTGTGCGGTAATGCTTACATGAGAACCATTTCCACGGGGCATAGTCCTGGGCACCGGGTGCTGCACACATACATAGTGAGACAGCCCACGTATCACAGGCTCCAACCAGGGGTCTGGAGTGGGTCCCTTGCAGGGCTCCCCAAGTCTCTGTTTATTCCCTGGTCGAGGGGAGGAGTGTCACTGAGGTTGGTTGGGTTGGGTTTTGGACCCTGAGGCTGTCTTGCAAAGGAGCTCGGGTCTTTCTACCTTCACTTTGTTTCTCTCCCCTTTTATATTAGACTTTGCCTTCTTCATGAGGTTCAGCTGCGGCTGCCTGCCGCCCTGATTGGCAGCTGTGTGTCTGTGTGTTCAGGGGTATCTACTTATTTGCAGGGAGGGTTCCTTTACTCCTTCTGCCTAAGTCTTGAATGGGGTGTCTAGAGCCCATTATGCCCACTTCTGTCCACATTAGGTTCTTCTGCATTTACCTGACTGACTGTTCCTCTTTCTCCTTCCCCCCCCCCCCAGCCGTTCTGCCCTTGCTAGTCAGCACCGTGCTGTGTTTGGGGGCCACCATGCTTCAGGCAGCTCCCCTGCCAGAGTTCTCTGGGGACCAGGGTTTCCAGCAGTTCCTGCAGAAGGACCTGGAATACATCCGCAAAATCAAAGGGGATGTTACCCAGCTGCAGCAGCTCATGGTGAGTAGCTTGACCCAGACCAGCAGGAGAGGCACTGAGGGCCGCTGGGGACCGTGGGGGGCAATGGAATGCGTGCAGGGGCTCATTTATCGACCTGCATGCAGAAGAACAGAGAGGAAGGGGCTTCTTGCCATCTGAGGTAGTTACCCACACCCCCCTGGAGACTCAAGATCTCTTGCTCAGAGCTGGTGCTGGCAATTCACGGGAGGGCAGTGCAGTGGGTTAAACTGTAACACGGATGGTGCCTCTGCTTCGGCTCAGCACTGCTGGGTGGGGCCCTGACTTTCTGACCCCCAGGGCTTCATTTCTCCTGACAATCTCCACCTCCCCGGCTCCCAGACAGACGGAGATCCAGACGGACAGGCTTCTCCAGTAATTATGCCCTTGCTCTGAGTCCTGATAAGTCCTGGGTTGGGGGATAGGAAATAGCAGCAGGACGAGACAGTCACGGGCTGGGAGAGCGTCATTCCCCATGCTGTAGAGCAGTGTGAAGATGTCCTGATCTTCCCTAGAATCCCTTGACGCCTGACTGCTCTCCACGGCCTCCGGCTGGCAGGTTCACAGCCAAGGCCCCTTCTGAGCCAGGAAACGTACCCCACTTCAGCCCCTTGCTCAAAGCAGACAACTGGAGCAAAAGGAACTGTGTATCTTCTCCTCCTCCAAAGCCAGAACCAGAAATAGGGCTCCATCCCCACCCAGGGGAGCTGCACATGCCTCTTTCTCCTGGACAAGTGTCTTCTCAGGGAACGGGCCGGACAAGTCTCCAGGCCACTAGGCAGACAGCTGGTGCAAACTGCAGCCTTCCCCTTCTGTTCACTCTGCCTCGGCCTGATGCAGGCAGACAGTGGATTTGGGGGGGAGGTGAACCCTCCTCAGGTTTTGGACTGCAGCTAGTTTGGCCTGATCCTCAGATGATCCTGCGGCTCCCTTGCCTCAGGCGAGCAGTTTGTTGTTACTCCTACGCAGATGTGGTTTCAGGATCAGGCCCTTAGGATTTGATCCAAAAACATTTTCACACTGATTGTGTTAAATTTAGAAGCGTGCACTGACAAGGCCGCTGGCCTGGGGGATTCAAATGGACATGTTTCCTGTAGATTACAAGTAGTGCGTTCCAGCGTTTTATCCCTGTGGGGCAGGGTATTTATGTAGCCAGTGGATTTGTTTGCTTTGGTCCAGTTTCCAAGGTCTCGCAAGCTAATGTGCAGAGCTAAGTTCCTCTTCTTCCCTGCTATTCTCTGGGTCTTGCCAAAGGAAAGGCCAATGCAAATTAAAACAGAAAGACATTGCTCAGAAAAAGGCAGATGAGAGTAACAGAATCATAGAAAAGTAGGGCTGGAGGGGACTTGAGGCAAGACCAAGAAAACCCTGCCATCTAGGACAAGTTTTGGTCCAACCTGTTCTTAATACCCCCAGTGATGGGGATTCCACGACCCCTTGGAGGTTTGTTCCAAAGCTGGACTGCCCTGAGAGTTAGAAACTTTTTCCTAATATCGAACCTAGATCTCCCTTGCTGCAGACTAAGCCCATTGCTACTTGTCCTGCCTTCCCTGGACGGGGAGAATAATTGATACCCATCCTCTTTATAACATCCCTTAGCACATCTGAAGATTTATCAGGTCCCCCCTCAATTGTCTCTTCTCAAGACTAAACAGGCCCAGTTTCCTGATAGGGCCCTTTTATTGTTGTTGTCTGTTGGACTCTCTCCAATCGGTTCATATCTGTCCTGAAGTGCAGTGCCCAGAACTGGACACAGTACTGCAGCTGAGACTAGCAGGACAGTAACCTCCCGTGTCTTACATATGATGCTCCTGTTAATACACCCCAGAATGATATTAGCCTTTTTTGTAACTGCATCACATTTTTTGCTCCTATTCCATTTGTGATGCACTGTAACCCCCAGATCCTTTTCGTGCTATTGCCTAGCCAGTTAGTCCCCATTTTGCAGTTGTGCACTTAATTTTTTTTCTCCCTAAGCATAGTACTTTGCACTTGTCTTTATTTAATTTCTCCCTGTTGAATGCACCTGGAGGAATGGGGATTTCTCACTTGTTTTGAATTTCAGGTTCTTGGGCTTGTAGGTCTGTTTGATAGGCCCTGTTTTATGGAGTGGGTGTGATTACAATTTAATAACCTCCCCTGTACCAGGATGAGCCAGGCTGTTCTGAAAGGGCCAACTGTGCAGTAAATTCAATCCCTGATCACTGTGGGTTTTTCACTCTGTAAAGTCACTTGGCTACTAATCCCAAGACACCCTGCTGCCAGTTACACCGGGCTTTGTGCTGCGCACACACTACACCCAGGCAAGGAGCCCAATGACTTCAGTGGGTAAAGTTACTCCCAGGACTGTGTGCCAGGTTGGGGGTTTCATCTGGAACCCACACTGGCCATCACAGTCTCGGTATATCCTGGGCTCCATTAACAGTCATCGTTAGCTGTTATGGAGGCAGTACTTGTTTTCTAATTCCTGACCCCCTGACGGTGCCTTTTCTTCTCATCCCCAATCAGTGCACGACCTTTCAACTGTGCAGTGAGGAGGAGCTGATGCTTGTCAAGCAGAAGCTGGGCATTTCCCAGGCTCCGCTGGACCAGTGTCACAGCAAGACCTTCCAAGTGGTAAGTCTGACCATAAGGGACTAGAGCAAGGTGGGAGCGATGCTTGGGCTGCGGGCCGACTTAGGGCCTGCTCCTGCTCCCACAGACACCAGAAGCCAAGCTCCTGGCAAGAGGAGCAGGATCACACTGACTTTAGCAGCAGGCCTCTGCCTGGGCCAGGCGTGCACCATCAGCTCCCAGAGGGTTAGAGGAGTAGCACCCTTCTGTGCTTCCCATCCCAGGGGTGAAGGAAAGACACTCCTGCAATGAGCTGACGGTTCTTAGCGTTGGCTTCTCTTCCCTTACTGCAGCCGTCTCCAGAACAGCAGTAACAACGGGACTATGTCAACCCTGTTCCTCAGCCCGCTTCACAGAACCCAAAGGCCTCTCAGCGAAGTCTGAAGCTGGGCTCCCAGGCCACAGGCTCTTGAACCAAATTCTAACCCCCTGCTCCCCCCCCCCACCAAAAATAGCCATGCGGGGGCAGGCAGCTAGAAAGCTGGGAGAGGCCTTCTTCCCTGTAGGCCTGGAAAATGCTTTTGTAACTTAGCTCCGCACTTCCCCTCTTGGTGATTACCAGGGCCAGCCCAGAGGCGTGGGAGGGAGGGGCCCATGTTCTTTGCCTCCTAGCGGAGTAACATGGGCAGCTTCATAGACAATCCGGCAGGCTGGGCTGGAGGGGCTCCTGCCTTTTCAGGGTGTTGAGGTTCCTGCTCTAGAGCCACAAGGGCCTGACAAGAGGGGAATCCCTGGCCATGAAAAAGCCACAGAGGAAGCTCCGGACCCTTCCCTTGTAGCAAGATTTATAGCACACATAATGAGATGGACACCGACGTGAGGAAAACAGCAGTTTATTATTGTCGACAACAGACTCAGCGGAATCATTTCCAAAGGCTGAGCCCCGATTATACTGGGGCGTCGCCTTATATATATTTTAAGATTACATGAATATTCATACATAGCATTACTGCATTTTACATAGATAAGCTTGAGTGAGGATGCGCAGTGTGTATTTCTTTGTTTAAGTTTTGTGGGAGAGTATGCGCAGTTTGGTTTTTTTTTGTCTGAGATTTAGGGCCTGGTTATTTCTTTAGGCATGTGTGAGAATGTACACGGTATACAAGTTTTTATTTAAACTTCAGGCCTTTCTGAACTCCTCCTAACACTGACAGACAACTAGCCCTTTGTTAGAAACTACATACAAACTAGTGATTATATTTCTTATTATTTTACAGAACTATATGCACAGTTAAATAATTAGCCAGGTGCATTTTATTTACAATACAGCATGTAAGCTTTATATCCAGCCAAATAAAGCCAAAAAAAAAAGCTATATAATTTGCCTTACTAATATAGCCTGCCTCACCCTCCTCAAAAGAAACAGCTGGCCAGCCCACTGCATTTACAGTTAACCCATTCCACACGGGATGCAGTGCCAAGTTGCACGGGCCCAGCAGACAGCGGGTTTCGCTGGGGTAGACGCTGACCAGGAACCTTGATGGCAGCCAGGTCGCTGTGGCATGCAAAGAGCCAGCGCCGCTGCTCACGCCTCGTCTCTAAACTCCTTCCTTCTGGGGCCCACAGGATGCCTGCTTCAGCCAGATCCGGGACGGGCTCCAGATCTACCACGGCCACCTCGCTGTCCTCCTCCAGCTCCTGCCGGATCACTCCAGCCCAGTGGATGGCCTCCGGCTGGACGTCGCCAACCTGTCCAGTAACATCCAGCAGCAGGTACGCAGCACGGCTTGCTCCCGCAGCAGGCAGCACCAGACCCCCATGGGGGTGGGTGGGGCAGCCACAATCCTGGCAGGTTTCCCCCAGGGCAAGTGGCTCAGGTGGGGGGGGCAGCCTTGCTGCGAAGGTGGACCCGACCCCAGCTTGCCATCGCCCGGCTGTGTTCTTGGGCTAGATCAATGCCAGCACCAGCAGCCTGTGTGCAGGACTGGATGGGACAGGGAGAGCAACCTGCCCTCACCTTTACAGCCAGGCCTCCAAGGGTGCAGGGAGCTGGTCTGGACACTGGCCCTGATTTGTGACTGGACCGAGGCATCCAGCTCCACCTGCCTCCTTTTGCCAGTGCTAAGGCAGCGGTTGTCTCAGACCTGGCCTAGCTTCCCTGGGTGCATCAGACGCTGGCTCCCCTGGGCGAGCCGTGCTCCTGCTGACGCTGCTTGCTTGTCTCTTGCTCCTTCAGATGGAGGATCTGGAGCTGAACGTGGTGACGTACCCCAAGACCGAGGTCCAGGGCACCCTGCCGAGCCTCTTGTCCGACTTCGACAAACAAGCCGGCGGCTTCATCATCCTTGCCAACTTCCAGCGCTTCCTGGAGACGGCATTCCGGGCCCTTCGCCACCTCACGCTGCTGTGAGGAGGTGTGGGGATGGGCTTCCCCCACCGTGGCCTCCACACCAAAGAGTCCCATGCACTGGAGAGGCTCCGGGATTTGAGATCTAAGGGGGATCTGGGGGAGGGTCCCCAACTGTGGCGGGAAGGGCTGTGCCTCCCACCGGGAGGGTTCTCTACTCACCCAGCCTTGATTTCCCCCTTTATTCCGAACTCATCCCTCCCACCATCGCTCTGCGAAGCAACTACTCGGGCTCTTACCTACTGGGCTGGGGTTTTATCAGCAGCTGCCCCTCCCTTTCTGGGTCAGCTGCAACCCCTGCCCCAAACCCCTGTTTCCTATTCCCAGGCTTTGTGGCCCAGGCGTGGCTCTTTGAAAGGTTCTCATTTGTGAGCTCTAGCACTAGCTAGTGCATCCACGTGCACAGCCCCACTGCGAGCACTGCCTGGCTTATTTAATATTTATCACTATTTAATATTTATGTGGGTTTAGAACCTGTTGGCAGAAGTATTTAAGTGGAAGCTGGTCAACGGGGTACTTTTTAAGGTCAAAATCCATACCCTTGTGAACGAGTCTCGGGCGTCAGCATTGAATGTTTTGCAGCATCAGCAAACCCAACAGCAGGGCAGGGAGGTGGGCCTGCGCTGCTAGTTGTGCATATTTATGTATGTGTGCAATGAAGTGACTGTTTAATATTTAAACACGTGAGTGTGTCCAATACCAGGTATTTGCTGTTTGGTAGTTGAACTGGACTGGGAGCCAAAGGCTCCTGGTTCTAGTACCAGCTCCGGCCTGACTCCCTGTGGGATCTTAGGCAAGAATCTGTGCCTCTGTTTCCCCATCTGTCCAATGGGGGATACTAATGTTTACCTACCTCACAATGCTGGTGTGAGGCTTAATTTTTTCTTGTCTGCAGAAGGGCAAGCTCTGAGTAGGATAGCAAAGCGCCTGCAGAGAGGGCTTGGCTGGGAGGTCTCTGCCATTGAGCATGGAGGAGTCCACACTCCGGAGAGACTCCCACTGCTCTTGGCGAGCTTCAGATCAGGCCCCCAGCAGGCACGGAGTGCAGTGCTCGGCACAAGCCACTGCCCTCCTTGCTACTGCTTCTGTCCTTGCTTGACCACAAGCCCGCTGTGGGTGGATAAATGGGTCAGAGTTCCTGGGTGCTATTCCAACTCTGCCCCTGATTAGCTGTGTGCCTGTAGGCATGTCCCTTTCCTGATCTTTGCCTCAGTTTTCCCATCTATCCTCAGACGAAGGCACTTTAAAATGGCATTTTCCTTCTTGGCTTGTGGGCAGTGCAGGGATAGAATTGGCTAACGGTTTTCGTTATGACAATAGCGCATTTATACAAAGCTAATTATTATTGAACAGACTTGGCTGGGGGCAGGCTCCTTAATTAGCAAAGTCCTTGACTTGTGTCATGCTTATGCATATCCATTCCCAGCACAAGACATGGAAGTGTCCTGCTCAACCACCCGGAAAGCAGGAGAGTTCTGTGTGAAAGAACCAACTTTTTTTGTAACTTTTCTATTTGTAAATATTGCACAATCCACTCTTCCTCCTCATTCACCCATAAGATTTACATTCATGTCCAACTGATTTTATTTATTATCAAGTAACTTATTTACATCTTAATTCTTTCTATTAAATATCGCGTTCCTTTCATTTCAAATGCATTTTTTGCCAAGAATGGGTCATATGTGAATCCTACCAAATTTCTACTTGGCTCAAATTCCATCCATGCTGAATCCAATCAATGTGGAGTGGGCTGAGAGGATCAGTGTTGCTTGTATATTTCAAAGCTGTCACAGGCAGACCATATGCATTTTGATATAAATCGTATTGTACTAGCTTAGCTGCGGCTGTGCAATTCTACCTCCCCAAAATATCCAGATGACAAATGTCCATTCTTGAATGGTTGGGGTTTAATTAAAAAAAAAAAAAAAAAAAAAAAAAGCAAATGCCAGATTTTCATTGACAAATCCTGGATTTTTGCCTATTAACTTGGCGAAATGCCCAGCAGAGTGAGAGATTTTGTAATTGTCTGTCTTGAACTAGTTTTATATTTCAATGTGTTCTATTTATTACCTTGGCTGGGCTTGGACTCAGACCACACAGATTGTATTTGTATTTTTATTTAAAACAGAGAAATAAAAAAAAATATTTTGGTGCCTTCAAAAGCTTGTATGGTTGTATGAATATAACAGTAGATGGGAGTCCTAAACACCAGAAATGGATGCCAGCAGAGAGAGACCCCTAAGCGGATAGTTAATACCTGTTTATTTCTCATGCTCAGCTTGGTCAGATCATCCAGCCCTCGTGCCTGCAGTCGCAGATGGCCCAGCCATAGAGAATTAATCTAATGCTAAATGGAAAACGGCACGTGAGCCTACTCAAAGCAAGAGCTGCAAGACTTGTCCAAAGGTCAGAGCCATTTAAAAGCCTGTTGCAGAGCTAGACTGGGATTTTCAAAGGAGACGAAAGGGAGTTGGGGCCAGCTCCCAATGGTTTTTTGGCTCTGAACAGCTTCACTTCCTTTGATAAAAAACCCAGTAAAGTTCATCCCAAAGCCTCAGGGATCGAAGGCAATTTAAGAGCTGAAGGAAGGCAGGTCCAGTAAAGAGACCAGTTATTTAAACTCTATCCTCTTTACCAAAAAGGTTCTCCTGACCCCAAAGGGTCAGCCACAGCACTAGAGCAATATAAGTTTGGATCTTACCCAAAATACCATGTTGCCAGCCAATCCTTTAGTAAATAAAACTAAAGGTTTATTATAAAACGAAAGAAACAAACTATAAGAGAAATGCTAAAGGATTAAAGCAATCAGATACATACAAATGATTTGAAAGTCCATATATATCAGGTTTGTAGAAGAATTGTGGAGTTTGCAAGCTTGTATAATTGCTCTGGTGTACATCCAGTACCTGGATTGGTCTCAGTCCTTTGTTTCCCCTTCAGTTGTAGATGAGTTGATCCAGAGATAGATAGGTGGCTGAACAGGACTGAAGACAAAATGGATTCCAGGCATCTGCCTTTTATGTTCTCTGGCCCTTGCCCTGCTGCTTGTGGAATTTCACAGAAACCAAAAGGGAGTCCAGAGTCACATGAGTAAGTCCTGGTGACTCATCAGGTATATCCCTGGCTTCTCCCCCAGGGCCCCTTGCACCTGTGAAGCTCTTAACGGGCCATTAAGCAGACCATCTCTGCAGCCATCTTGTCTGAGGTGTTACCCAGACAGCACAATTTGAAATACAGATATATCAAACATATCCATAACTTCCATTACACATATACTGCATAAACATTATCTTACTTAGCACATTATAGCCTTTCTAACAGTACCTAACATAGCATATCTCATGAATTATTGTGATTTTGATCTATTGATGTAAAATAATACAATAAATGCCCCCTCCCCATCCATCTGGATAGAGGTTCAGCTCACACACAGCTGCTCTCTTTTAAGGAGACTTCCAGGGCTACCAGCTATATCTGCAGGGGCCTGCTGCAAGTCTGCTCTGCCTGGACGGGACAGGACAACACAACAGCTGTGGTGGCTGGCAGCACGGGACTCTTTCCCAGCCCATCCCGTTCCAAGCTGAGCGCCAGCCCAAAGATGGGCAGCTGTGCCCCATTCCACCAGTGCTAGCTCCTGGCACTCAGGCCTAGGCACCCAGCTTCCTGACACCCGTTAAAGAGTAACAGTGTCCCCCATAATCCCCATCCAGGGGAATCCAAGATGGCTAATCCCACAGCTGGAGATCTGGATCAGACGCTGTCAAAACATCACCGGGCAAGCTGGTCTCTGCCCCCCAAGGGGTCTGCTTCCCAAACCAGACCCAGAGGCACCCCCCCACTCAGTGCAGGCATGGCCACTGACCCGGCCTCCACCCCCCACTCCAGCCCCACATCCGGTCACCCGCTAAGGACAAAAGAAAGTCCCTCATGACTGGACTGAGCTCTCTCGAGTTGAAAATGGCCTTCAGGGGACGTGCAAGCTGAGCCAGAACCTTGTCCTACTCTGCTGCGTGGCTCAAATACTAATAGATAATCAACTTCAGTGTCACCAACCTCGATGTGCGAAAGGCTTGACTCAGGCCCCTGCCCCAGGAGGACGAGTTTGAAAATCATTAGTTTTTAAAAAGCGAATAGAACATATGAGGTTCTTTTAATGTCCTTCTGGCTTTTAACCTCCTGGTTGCATGCAGATCATGTTTTCAAGCAGTTCTCCACAACCACAACAGCTACAAGACTTAGGCCCAGACCTTAAGAACCTGTGTGAGTCTGAATCTTTGACTCTTTTTTTTAAACAACACGTGACGTTCTCCCGCGGGCTCTCATCTTCAAGTTCTCTGACTCTAAGTGAAGCACCAAACGTTGGGCGGGCTGGCACCACTGCATAATCACAGTGCTTAGCTCTTATGCGGCCCTTTGCCCATGTAGATCCCAAAGCACTTTACAAATGCAGAGTCAGACTCACTAAGCCCCTTTTTATAGCTGGGGAAACTGAGGCACAAAGGGGCAGGACACAAAGGATAAGAGTCTTTCAGCTAAAAGCAAGGACGGTTCTTCACTTTCATGTTCTCCCAGCCCCCAGCCGGGACTCATTGCTACAAGTGCTGGACATTTTCAGGCTGCTGCCCGGGCATGTAGAACCCTTCCCAATCTGCTCTTCAGCAGCTTGGGAAGGTCACTCTGACATGTAGCCAGCAGAGGGTTTTTCCCTGGGAAGCCAGAAAGCTTTCCAATATTGCCACACTACGGCCTGATGTTTCCTGCTCATTGGCTGAAGAGCATGGGAAGACGGGGACTCCTCCGTCATTCACTAACTCCCAGCTGTTCTGAGAGCTCAGCTGATGAGAGCCCTGTGCTGATTTCCAGTGGCCCCCAGTAAGTACAGACCCATCTGTCAGATCTGGACCATCTCCCCTCCCCCAGGGCCAGCTGGTGTGGATGCCCAAATTTGCATTTGAATCTGAAGCAGCGCTTCTGAGACAGGTATCCCCAGGCCTACTGTTAACAGATGTTAGCAAGGCCCCTCTCAGTTGCTGCCCTAGCCCCAGTGGGGCCCAAACCAGGGGAAGATGGGAGTTCACACCTAGCTCTGACCCAGCGAGCACGCAGAGCTCACCTCGCGGATGAGGCCTCTGTAGTGAGTTTGCACAAGCCAGGTGGGGGTGACACTGCAGCAGGAGAAGCAGCCCGTGGGTATGGTATTCACCGGGGACGTGGGAGAGTCTGGGTTCACCTTGCAGGTGAATGTCCTAACAACTGGAGTAGAGTCCAGCCTGGGGCAGGGCTCCTTCACTGTCTTCTCTTGAAGCTGTTCCGCTTTGGATAATAAAATGTCCTTGGAGCAGGGCGACGGACTGGGGTCCCTCCCTCCCAGCTGAGCTCTGTAACTACCTGGTCTACAGCAGCAGGCTTGTATTTGCACCCGCTCACCCTTCCTGGGCCAATGATTGTGTCACCACTTATCCAAGGTGGAATAGTCAGCAGGACAGACTATTGGGAATGGATACTGTAGCAGCCTCAGTCTATCCAGGTTGCCCCTCACCCTGCAAGCTGGTACTTTGCCAGGTAATCCTAGGGGAGTCATTCAGCTGTGCCACGCCAAGGGGGATGCTCACGGTCTTCTCCCGTGAGTGAGTGCAGCTACAAAATGGGCAATGACGGGCCGGGCAGTCGTGCCGGAAGGATCTGAGGCTCACGGTGAAGCGCAGACTGAACGTGAGTCAGCTATGCCATGCAGCTGTGAAAAGTGCTAACAGCCGTCTGAGGTGGTGGATGTGAACCACCCGCGGTAACCGTCCCACTGGCCTCGGCTCTGGCGAGGCCTCAACTGCAGTACTGTGTGCCATCCTGGGCGCCACGTTTTATGAACGATGTGGATAAATGGGGAGGTGCGGGGGATAGAGAGGAGAGCTACAAAAACTGCTCGGCAGTTTAGAAAACCTGCCTTAGGAGGAAAGGTTAAAAACACTGGGCACGTTTAGTCTTAAGAAAAGAAGACGTGGCGGGGAGGGGCGGGGGTGATAGGCTGCAGATATCTTCAGGGTTGTTACAAAGAGGAGGGGGATCAAATGTTCTCCATGTCCACTGAAGGCTGGCTAAGAAGTGACAGGCTTAATCTGCAGCATGGGAGATTTAGTATCACTATTAGGAATAGTTTCTGACTGGAAGGGCCATTCAGCTCCACAACAGGCTTCCAGAGGAGGCTGAGGACTCCCCATCACTGGAGGTTTCTAAGAAGAGGTTGGACAAGCAGCTGTTAGGGCGGGTCTAGATTCACTTGGTCCTGCTCCACGGGCGGGAGGGCTGGACTTCACTGCTCGAGGTGCCTTCTCGCCCGTTTCTATTATTTTAGTGAACTTTGGAGAAATACTGATTCCAGCCTGAGGTTGGAAACGTTTCTGCAAAAGGAATTCGGCCCTGTCAGGTCCTGCACAACAACAGCTTTTCCCACCGATGGCTGCTATCTCTCTGCAAGCCTCCCACCAGCCCTTTAACACAGTCAGTGCACAATGACCATGAGAACAGGTTGCTAGCAGGGTTTGAACTCAGGCCTGTCCGCCCCATGGCACAGCATGCTACCACCTGGGCTAAAGGAATAACTCAGTAGGCAAGCAGCCATGGTGGACTGGTGTCCTCTGCAAACCGGTCATGGGGGGGAGGGACATAACACACATTACCTCACAACTACTCACAGCTCCTCCAACACGGGGCTCCTGAAAAGCTTAGTGGGAGGGGCTGGGCCTGGGCCTGGTTTCACACAATGAAATGTACACAGGAACCCATCAGTCCCTTGTGGCCCTGCGTCTGCTATCACTTTTGCTTTTGGTCCCGTCACGGGTTGGTGAGGCATGGGTGACTCCAACCCAACACAAATTCCTCTTTCACTACTGCTGTGAGGGGATTTATTTCAGGCATGGGCCAGACTAGTCTTGTGGTAACAGACCCTCACTCTTCCTCAGCCTATATCCAAGCACTTTAACAAAAAAGGTCAGGGTCATTGGCCCGATTTTACAGTTGGGTTATCAGGTCCATCACCGACTTGCTGCATGGCCTGCGCGAAGTCACTTCAGTGTTCTAGGTCTTGCTTTCTCACCTTCACACACACACACACACACGCTGCATAACTCATGGCAACCAGCTTGTGCGGGCTAAGGTAACACGACACGTTAACCGTCCCCTCACCAGGACAAGATCTGTTGCCTTCCAACATCTGGTACCATTGCTGGCATCTGGCCCCCAAGGCCCCTGTGCTAGTTTCCCTTATTGCATGTAACCTGAACCCTAATTCAGCAATGCCACAGGGCGATTTTGGTCCCATGGACAATCTCCCCCATGGACTGTGATTTTCGCCACAGAAAATCATTCCAGTCCCACTAAGGGCTATTGTCCTGGGCTGAAATAATTCCACACCTCAGTCTGGCAAAAGGCTGTTCACTCTATCCCCAGGCCATCACTTTGACTGGGGTTAGCACTACTACGGGACAGGGGGACCTCCCCAGCAGAGACAGGGATGGCCTGGACTCCCATGGGATTGCATCACTTTATGACGGCAGTGAATCTGAGCTGATATCTCTTCCTCATTCCTGCTGCCAGGGTATTTTGTAGTTACGGTTCTCCCTCCTAATTCCCTGGTTACATCAGTAGCTACTTCCCCAGCTACCAAATGCTTCCTCTCATCCCATGACATTGCCACAGCCTCTCCCAGCCCACTCCTCCCCTCCTGGAGGTGTTAGGTGGGGAGCATGACACGGGGAGTGAGGCAAGCGTCTCCATCATTCACTGCCTCATGAGCAAAGGGTTCCCCTTTTTTTAAATCCTCCCACCCCCCTCGTAATTTTCCAAACCCAGCTCGGGACTGGAACATCCCTAGAGAGACAGCTAAACCAACCCCCTGCTTCTGTGGCAAGCTGGGTTTCCCCAGTGACTATTTTCCACTACTCTGCCCAAAATAGTTTTGAAATGTCCCAAGCGCTGGGGTGCCCACCCCCATTGGTGGGGAGACACTCCCAGTCGAATCCATCTCACTGCCTGGACAATATTGCTGATGTTCCTTTGACCACAGCTCTTTTAGGGCTGGCCCCACACACAAGCTTTAGGAGACAAAGGGATAAGGAGGTCATTCCTC
Source organism: Mesoclemmys tuberculata (assembly GCA_007922155.1). Taxonomy (NCBI): domain Eukaryota; kingdom Metazoa; phylum Chordata; order Testudines; family Chelidae; genus Mesoclemmys; species Mesoclemmys tuberculata. Next base: position 10,460,927 of record ML675642.1, read on the forward strand.
CCCCACCCTTCCCGCTTATCAGTATTTACAGGAAACCTGTTCTCCAAGCCCTGCTCCCTTCCCGAAAGGCAAAGACCGCTGCTTGACTGGAGGAAAGACTGGCACTGAGCTGCCGGGGCAGTCCCGCCTGGGGTTGCTGATGGTCGCCCTTCCAAAGCAGGGCAAATATTTACTAAACTGCTGTAGGTTGGGCTGATGGCAGGCTGCATGGCCTTGGGTTTGCTTTGCCACAACGATGCCGGGTCATAAAGAGGCTGTCAGGCAGGTGACATATAAAACTGCCACCCTCTGCTAATAGCCAAGGGCAAATGCTTTAGAGGAAGTCATAAAAACCCACAATAGGTAACTCTGCCACCCTCAATGCCCATCCACGGGAATTGTTTGCTCCCCGCAAGTCATAAAAGAGGAGCGGCAGGTCTCCTTCTCCTAGTTCCTGCTTCTCAAGCCATTCTGCTCTAATTTAAAAGTTAGTGAAGATATTCTCCTGCAGCAGGGAGTTGCACAAGTTCCTTATACATTACCCAAGGGCAGCACCCATTATTCTTGTACCATAGGAAAAGCAAAGATTAGCAGCCTGGGGCCTCCTTCCTAGTGCCGTTCTCTCAGTGTTCCTGCCCCCGCCCCCCAGGAATGAAGGTGCCACATGCCCATGAGCTATCTCACTCAATTCACAGCTCTCGCCCACCTCTTCCCTTGCTACGTCAACTGACAGCAGTGTTGCTCAACTGCGCCCATCAGACCAAGCCACTTGAAAGCAGCCACTGGTGATTTACAACTCTCCTTTATTGCTGCCTCCCCCCACCCTTCTGGAAGACAAGGGAAGAGTGAATTGCTCCAAGTTACATAATGATGTTACATCAGCACCGGGCTCGTGACCGTTGCTCTTTGTATCAGCTTGGCAGAGCCTCAGGACAACATCCCAGCCTTGTTGCTATATACAGATGAGCTGGCTCGGCCGGGAAGGCTGCATCCCAACTCTCCCTTTATCTTTCTTCGTCAGCCACGGACTCTCGTACCTGACAGAGTGTTTTTCCCTGCTTCGCACTATATCTATTAGCTGGAGGCTGGGTCCACACGGCAGCCAAACAGGAAGGAAATGCTAATTAAGCTTCTAGGACATGGCGCTCTCCTACCCAGTCCCCCAGGGGGTTAGAGAGAGTCTCATGGAAGCTCTTGAGCTGACTCTGCGGCCAGCCACACTAACGGGCCAACGTGGACTCCAACTGCAGTTGATGGCAAGATGCCCACTGGTTTCAAAGGGAACTTGACTGCCAAATAAGTTGCACAGTTTTCCTAAGCACCAGCTCTACCTCTTGGGTTTAAAAGCAGGCAAATCTCCCATGGATTGGTGAATTCTCGAGGCACATGGCCTCCTTGCTGCTCGGGTTCACAAGCGGTGACCAAGGCCAAAGCAAGCAGTGCTGGTTAAAAGCCCCGTGATCTCCAATCCCTGCAATCTCGGATCAGGAAGAACGATCCTAAACTGGGAATTTAATTTCCCATCCAGTGGTGTGTCAAGGGTTTGTTATGTTCCAGGCTGTGCTGCCTCAGAAATGGCTCACTGCCTGATTCAGATCCATGCGTGATTCACCTGCGGTGTTCAACACGGAATCCCAGATAACGTTTCCCAGAAGGAATTTCTGTGCACCTTTTACTTGAAATTGCTTAGCGGTGAATCTGCATTCTAGGCAGGGTGCACGGACCCAGCCAAAGTAACAGAGATTGCTTTGAATGGCAAGGTCCCTGCAGTGGGTTCCAGAATAGGGAGTCCTTCCTTCTCAGCTATACTACAATCCCACAGCTGCTGGGGACAGATTAGACTGACACATGCAGGCAGGCAGACGAATTCAGAGACTGCTAAAAGCACTGTCATCTTTGTCCTAAAGGCCAGACCTGGCTCGCTACAGCTGTGAGCAGGAGCTGAGATCTTTAGGAAGAGAGCTGACGAAATTCAGGCCATGCCTTGAGTTAGCCCCTTGCTGCTCTTTCCACAGATGACAATGCTGGTAAGCGCCAGAAATGCCACCTATTTAGGGAGTCTCCTGCTGCAGAGCTGCCACCTGTCTGACCAGCAAACGGATGCAGAGGGCAAGGAGGAGTCCCCCAACCTTCCCGCCCTGCTGTGTAACATTGCCCAGCCGCCAGGAGCGAACATTTCACCTCCCTGCTGAACAAGCAGCGGATAGCCAGTTCCAGAGCCAGGATAGTAGGCATGAGAGGCCAGCGGTGGGGCCTGCTGCGATGAAGTAGGGCTTTCGGGTAAGGGCCAGTTAACGCAGCAGAGATTTGTACAAATTGGCCAGAGGCGAACCTAATAGATGCTCCCACAGCCTAGAGCGCTGCCCCACTGCCAGCCGTCAGTGGCTGCCCCAATGCAAGCCCCAGGTGTAGACCAGGCTTGGCGCAGTTTGCCCCACGTCAGTTTACTCCCGTTTCAAGCGTGGTGGCTCCCTGTGTACGCGGGTCTCCACCGGCTCGGCTGCACTCACAGCCTGCCAGCGCTGGGAAGGCCACACTTGAATGGGGAGCACACAGGACAAGAGCAGCGAGCGGGGACGCCTCAGAGCCCGGGGAAGGCCCATTTAGCCCGGCCCCATACGCCCAGGCAGCTCCTGCTCACGTGGAGGACGGGACCCCGCCGGCCTCCCTCATTGGCCCGCCTGCCCTTTCAATCAGGCTGACCCAGCACATCAGCCTCTCCCCACTGGCCTTGGGGGCTGTCCGTCTCAGCTCCCGCTTTCTCCCCCACCTGCCCTGTGGTGTGGAGACGCTGGCCACGAAGGCCCCGTTGGCGTCGGCGAGGGGCTGTTGACAGGCCCGGCCCGGGGCTTGCTCCGAGCGCGGCGGGGCTCGGCCCCTTTCGCTGGAGGCTGGGCCGGGGGGCTCCTTTCGTATTCACGCTGGGCTCGAATTCACGGAGGCCAGAGCAGAAGCCAGGCCGGGGTGAGGCAAGCGCCCCAGAACCCCGACTCTTATAAAATCACTTATGAATAACTTTGTGCTTTTAATTGCTTATGCCAAGTGTATGGTCAGGCAGGCCCTGTGGTTAGAGCCGCCAGGCCCCGCATTTGTTTTTGGCTTAATGCTCCCATTACTAACAACTGCAAAAGGCTGCTAACACCTGTCCAGTGATTTCCCAATTTCCCCTCATTAACACTACCTCAGCGCTTTCACAACTCCCCATCTTGGCCCGAGGGTCAGTATCTTCTCGGAAAGCCCCTTATTAACCTCCCCGTATTAATCTCAAAATCAGTATATTTGTTCAGAGTGCCAATAACTAATTAAAACCAAGTTAAGGCCACCTCCCATAGGGAGGTGCGAATGTTGTTAAGTCATAACAAGCCAATCATGCTATGTATAATGTAATGTTATGTATAAATATTCATGTAATCAATAAGGGCATATAAGGCAGCGCCCCAGTATAATCGGGGCTCAGCCTTTGGAAATGATTCCGCTGGGCCGGTTGGCGCCAATCAATAAACTGCTGTTTCCTCACTTCAGTGTCCGTCTCGTAGCGTGTTCCTGAGATCTTGCTACAGGGGAGCCGAGCCGGGCCGGGCCACTGCAGCAGAGCCGGAGGAGCAGCCCAGTGAGCGGAGCCGGGACTGTCTGGGGTAAGCCAGCAGCTGGGCGGAGCGAGGGGGACCCCGGAAGATGCCCCCAGCCCAGACCGGGAAGGGGGCCACAACCCCGGGGAGAGGGGCCCTGCCCCCTAGCGCCTGGGGGCGTGTGGGCACTGCCGGTGTCTGAGCTGTGGCGGCCCTGCCCCACAGCCAGGGCCTGGGCCATGAGAGACACAGAGCGTGAGCTCCTTACACCCCTGAAACGCTGCGGGTGCCCCCCAGGCCAGGGGCGGCGTGGGGTGTTTGCCTCTAACCTTTCCCATCTTTCCTTCATGTTTTTTTATCGGTGGCTGTTTAATACAGTGTATTTGCTTTGAACTATATGTATCAATCAGTGGGTCAGGGAAGCGCCCAGTGCAGAGAGAGACCCCCAGGGTGGGGACACCCTGGCCTCTGCCTTAAGTGACCACGATAAGGTTGGGATTTGAGCCCCCACAGGAATCCAGGGCCCAGCCTTGTCGGGATTACAAGCACCCTGCCACACAGCAGAGTGGGAGGGGAGCCCTCAAAGTCAGGCAGGCCTCTAGGTTAAGGGATTGGGAGCAAGGACTCCGGTTCTTTCGCTAGCCAATTCCACCGGGGCAGTGTACGGGCCAGGAAAGTTCCCCACAATAGCAGGACAATTCCCCCACTTCTACTTAGTCCAGGCAAATGACTTGCACAGAATCAAAGCCCTGTCCTCACTGCAGAACGCTGTAACAAAAGGAACTTGCAGTTACTCACACACATGATCTGATGGTTCACCACCTGAGCCACAGTCATACTCATTTCCTAGGGCCTATTTGCACTATAGGACAGCAAGAAAAAGCATTTCCTATCTCAGTCCAGCATCCGTGCCTGTCACTGTGATTTAGCTGGACCCTGACCCCGTATCTTAAAGCAACACTGGACAGAGAGTGGTTATCAGAAGCGCTCTCCCAATCCAGGCACACATTACACTTCAGAGAGCACTGTAGGGTGCCAGTGCTTGTCAGAGCTGAGGGGAAGTGTGTTTACAGCCCTGGGAGCTGTAAGCAGGTTTGGGGACTGTAGTTCACCCAATGCACAGATCTTGTTCTCTCCTTAGAGAGGTATTTTTATTTTTAAAATCAATCTTATAAGTAAGAGTCCAGAACCACAAATCTGAAAGCAGCAGGAATGTATAAAGCATAAATCTGTTAGGCACAAAGCAGAGACCAAAGGGAATAACAGACATTACAGACTGAAATAATGCTGCATCTGGCAGTAAGGCTGCTGTCTCTGGGGCAGAACATGGGGCAAGACATCAGCAAGGGTAAGAATCCTTTCTTGTTGCAAGCGATGTTGGTTTTCCTCTGGTTGGGGAAGACAAGCTCCAGGTTCCCTTGCATTAAATCATTCCGCCCACCTTTCCCGTCTCAATGCATTCCACTGAGAGAGAGGAAGGGGCAGGTTTTAGGCTGGCTTCACAAAAGGAGGCAAGCCCCCCCAGCACAATAATGCTGCATTATAGGAAGGAGGAGAAAACTGCCAGGCTGAATTGAGACAGTTGTAGGTAGTGCTCACTTTCCAGTTTACTGTATCTCAGAACTGCCAATTCCTTCATCTGCTATTGAGATAGAAGAGAAATGTCAGAGAGAGAGATCTGCTCTTGGGCGTTTATTTTAGGCTTATTCCTAAGCCCAGGAAAAGGGGCTACAATGTCATGCTACAAGTCAATCATAGCATACGACAGGCATCTTACAGGGTTAGAAACACACGGGCTGGCAGGTTGGCAAGCGGAGGGGAATGAGCATTTCAATCTATGAAGGCAGGAGGGCAAATTCCATGCTGAAATACTCCAGTGGTGTCACGTGGCATGAACCATCATCGCCCATGGACTTGAACTCAGAGCTGAGTTTGGTTCATCTTTGCCCAGGCAATCAGTGACGGCGTGTACTGCAAAGCACCACGATGAGATCGGGATCGACTGGCAGCACCTGCTCAAGACAGGCCTGAGACAGGGACCGTAGCAGGTCAGCTGGAGGGGCATCAGAAGAGCTGTGTGGGGGAAGCTGGCTGCACAGACAGCTGGCTCTGAGCCATAGTATTGTTTGCTGTCTTCCACAAGCACTAAACATCACCTCTCCCACCTGTGACAGAAATGCCTTGTCTCCAGCACACTCCATATGTTGCATTGCCCTCCCGTGCATTGGTCTAGCTGTTTAGTTTGGGAAAATTAGGAGATGGTAAATCCAGCAAGAAGCCCTCATCCAGAATTGTACTCCCACAGAAATCGGTGTTCTCCCTGCCGACAGCCCCTCCCAGGTGCGCATGGGTAGAAGCTAATCAGATCAGGAGGGAAGCATGAATTGGGTGCTGCAATATTTTGTCTGCAGAGAAATGGGGGCTGTAACGTTTGACTTCAGAGACTCCCTGAGACACCCAAACCAGCAGATGATCATGCCAGATAAGGATATAGAAGAAATCCCCACAACACCCCTTCACTCCCCTTTTTATCTAGCAAAAACAGTTACACATCCAATATAGATTTAAAAATACCACTTCAGGAACAGCTGGGATCTGTAACTCGCAACAGGGAGCACCTTTGCCACAGACAAGATACTTTTCAGTTGGGTGTTCAGAGATGAAGGCCCATGACACTTCTGTTTCAGAGTCACTGGTCCATGGATGGCACGGATCCAGTTGCCCCTCTCCACCCCTCACTGCAGGCAGGAAGGTGTCAACTAGCTGTGGGGTCGCCGGAGCCATTCTCGAGCTCCAGTTCCTGGGTGCAGGATATTTTGCTCATCAGGGGGCCACGACACCTCCAGGACCCAGTCACAACTCCACAGACCCAATAGCAAGTGGAGAAATATACCAGCTACTCTCAAGCCATCACGTCTTGGCACAAAGGCTATTAGGAAAGTCATGATCATCTGGGCTTTATGATAATAAAAATGAGGTCATAAAATAGTAGAAAAAAGATCCAAGCAACAGCCACACAGTGTTTGGCATCATGAACCACAATCTCATGGGAACTGCTGATCACAGCACCTCTAACACGCCTAGTGCTGAGGAAAGCTGCTTCTCCAGCCACCCAGGCTGCTTTGGGAACAAGGCACCGCTAGACTCAGGGTCGGCTCCATATCAACGGCATCCCCCTGGCACAGAGAATGGACAGGATCCATGCAACTAGAGACGATCCATTGTCAGCTTTTGCTAGCATCCCTCAGCGTTTGTCCCACCTTCCCCTCATCCAGCATAGCCGAAGGGGAAGCCGTGTTCACAGAGCAGCAATGGCCTTGGCAGCGACCCGGCGACCCAGGGGTAAGCTGAGATCCGTGATGGCCAGGACAATTTTGGGACTGGACATGGTTGATACTTTCACCAGCTCTGACACCTGCCCGGAGAGAGAAAGAGGAGGAGAAAAAAAGATGACTGGAAACAGCGTCAGTCTAGAGAGAGGGCTCAGAATAGCACATGTGCCAAAGCTATCAGCATGCAGGTCACCCGAGCCAACGATGGGGTATAGGGCAGACTAAAAAAGGGAGCTGACCTGCTGCCAGTGGGTTAAGATACAGGAGCCTCTGCTCAAATATAACCTCGCTACAACTGAAGAGGTTGCTCCTGGGTGCCAGCAAATCAGGTATTCATGAAAAGAGCAATGATTTTCCCACTTCCAGAGACTCCCATCAGAAGATCTCCAAGCACTTTGTGCCGCCAGGTAGGGATTAACATCCCCTGATGTACATGAGGGGAAACTGAGGCACAGGAGAGCTCATGCTAGGTGCCAAAGGTCACACAATACATCAGTAGTAAAGCCAAGAACAGAACCCAGATCTCTTGTCTCCAAAGCTCATGCTTTAAACCATCTTTGCCCCAAGCAACAGGACTGAGCCGCTGTAGCAATTTATCCTCAGTCAGACCAAGGCCGAGAATACTGGCAATGTCCCTGCCCCTTATAACCGGCTTCCAGAGACAATTAAATGCTAACCATCTGACCCTTCACCTGCCTTCATAGCCCCTCCCCTCCATGATGGGAATGAGTTACAGGTCTGATTAGGCCTCACGCTGCATTAGCAGGCCAGCAGCAGGACTCACCATTGTGAAGGGCATGAATTGAAGGACGCTCCCGCGGCTGCCCTGCTCCAAGCAGTCCACACACTCCTCCATGAACCACTGGACGAACTGGGTGTGCGTGCCGGCCGTCTTGGCTCCCAGGATAGAGGAGATCAGCAGGAAGAGGTTTGCTGGTGAGGAAGGGAGATGGGCAGGTGTTTGTGGCCGCAGGACCAGATCGGATCAGGAATGGCAAAGGGCTGGGTGGTGCCTTCAACCCCAAGAGCAGAGGTCAGCTCTCTGCTCGTTAGCCCTCTAGTTGGGGGCAGGCCCAGGGCTCCCATGCTGTGGACTGGGGTCTCCTTTCAAAGGGCTGGTGGTGGCTGGAGGATGTGAGTGCTCCATGCTCACCCACTCATGGGCACTAGCAGCACCACGGCACCCGAGTCTGCCGGGCTGCTCAAGAGGAATTGGGAAGCAAAAGCGATACTGGGTCATTCACCACGGGGAGCAGCTGCAGCAGAAGGGCTTTACAGCAGCAAATGTACCAAACCGCTGTGTTAGGGAGACCAGGCAGCCCTCTGCCACCACTGGTGGGAAGGGAGCCACGCAGGGTGGGAGGGATGCAAGCCAGTTCCACACCGAGGGGAATCAAAGGGAGCTATGACTGTGAAAGCACAGCCAATTCAGAATGGCATCTCCCTGGGGATCCCTGGTGCGCCACAGCACATCAGGGGTGATTACACCTTCCTTTGATGCCACAGGAGCTGCAGGCAGGATCCCGCATGACAGGCCAATGCAAGGCCTATGTTCCTATACAGTCCATGCAACCCTCCAGGGTGGGGAACAGCTCCTGCTTGGGACTTACCTAGGACTCTGTTGAGAGGGTCCCTCATACTGACGGTGTGAAGCTGGGAGGCAGACAGCGAGCTGCTCATCGACCGATCTGCTGCGGAGAAGAAAACACCACGGTCAGGGTGACAGCTGGAATCACCCTGCCTTGCAAGGGTCCACAGGCCACCTGCCCTCAACCACAGCTGCTGACTCAATAGAGGGAGCAGTTCGTTCAACCCCTGGCAAGATATGGAACCACTACCCCCTCCTAATCTTAAGCCAGCCAGTACCACTGCGAAAACCAAGCCAGACAGGCACACCCCTGCCTGGAGAGACAGCAGAGAACTCTGATGGGTTGCTCCTGCTCTACCGAGTCCACCTAGGGGTATCCTTCGCTTTGCCATCCAAGGGCTATCAATCCACCCTCAACGAGAGTATAAGATGCCCTTCCCAAGCCCCCCATTTTTCTCTAATACAGTGATACTCGGGCGTTCAGGAGCCAAATTAATGATCAGCATTCCCCAAAAGTGGTGTGAATTAATTAGTAAATGAAACATAGTACTGTAAAGGTGTGACAGGAGAAACACACACACACACACAGACACAAATAATTATTCTCACAGCAAATAAGCTAATAACTTAGTTCAAGTTCATAACGGAGTAAAACCATCCTGACTGGTTAATAAATAAATCTCAGAGTGTTTTAATAACATACAGGAGGCCCATTAAAAAGCTTCAGTGTGAGTATCGCTGCTCTTAACACAACCAAAGCCAGGAAGTTTCCACCCAGGGTTCCCAGCCTTCAGGCATGTTTGAATCTGGGGCTTTGCTTTGGTCCATCAAGCAAAAAGATGAGGTCTGAGGTTTGAACCCAGAGCCAAAATTGCTCCATGTGCGAGGTATTAAGATTGTTTCTGAACACAACACAGGTGGATTTGATTTGCCACGTTAGTCCATTCCAGTGCTGGGGTGGGAGAAAAACTGCTTCTGCCCCCAAGCTGGAAATTCAGATCCACAACATACGCCCCCCGTTTGTTTGCAACACACTGGATTTCCCACATTTGCCCTTTGGTTCCTACCATTAATGTTACTTGCAGGACAGTCTGATGTGCTACAGGGTTTTAGGCCTTCTGGGATGGGACTAGAAATGCCACTGAGAATTTCTGGATGTGTCACTGTGCTTCACTGTTGTACAAGCCCAGATGCTTATGGTGCTTTATGAAAGCCAGCGAGGCTGGCAAAGCTTACCAGGGTTTATTACAAAGATATACACATCGTCATTTCCCCAGCAATCCACATTTGGTTTGGTTTTAATAATGGCTCTGAGCCAACACTCAGTAAAATCATGATTGACATAAAGCAATAGAACATTTATATAGTGTCTTTCATGCCAAAGTACTTGACAAAATGAACTGATACACATCATTCTTGAGGTTCACATCACCAGTGCATGAAATACAGCCAGCTTTGGGGTGGAACACGGCACTAAATAACAGCCTCAGAATGACATTGCATGGCAGGGTAGGGTGTTACTGATCACTTACTTCAATGTCATTACTGGGGTCAGGAAGGTTCACAGACATGTTGAGCTAGAAAGGACGGCAAGAAATCATCAAATCCAGCCGCTGTGCTGAGACAGGAACAAGTGAATCTAGACCAACCCTAACAGGGGTTTGTCCAAACTGTTCTTAAAAATCTTCAGCGATGGGGATTTCACAGCCTCCCGTGGACGCCTGTTCCAGACCCTAACTGCCCTTTTCTTTAGGAGGCAGAATTCTATTATGAGAGCTGAAGTTTGAACAAGACACCAGAATTAACACTGCAACCCTTGGGAAAGGGACCACAGGATCTAGAATAGCAAAAGCAGGCAGGACCTCAGGTTTACGTTTCAGCCAAAAGATGGCTCATTCAACACCAGAGAGCACTCGAGTGTCACTTGTTCAGTATTGGGTCCCCAATCTTACTTCCTACCCCAGCTTACATTTCCCTGGAGGTCTCGCATTCAGTACTGATTGGGCCTAATTCTGCTTAGCTTCTGACATCATACAGGGTCAGACAGGTAGGATTGCTTGAGAGTTATGGATAAACTCAGGAAGCAGGATTTCCAAATCACTGCTCCATCACAGCAAACAAAAAAATTCCTAAATTTCATTGAAGGGAGGGGAAGAAAAAGGCCCACTTAAGGAAGTCCAGGAAAGTTGGTGAAATAAGGGGAAACCGCCCGGAAGGCCGCATGTTTAAACAGCAATACAACCATCAGAAACCCAGGTTTAAAGGCAATACACTGAAAGCAAACTAAATCAACAGATGGATGGGCTGAAGAGTTCAAAGCAAAATTTGCAAGGGCATCTCTGATTCACTTCAGACATATCTGAGCAAGCATATTTCTGACCTGTCACATCCTGCTATGTATTACACTCGCCCTGGAGGGGCCAAGAGCCAGAATGTGTTTCCTGTTGGGTCTGTTGCAACCATTATTCATTCATACACCAGAAACTGTAAAACATTACACTAGAAGAGACTTACAAGGAATTCTTCAAATTAGCTGAGTTTTGCTTCTCTACTATATGAAATGGCAGTGTGAAATGCCACACTTTACATTTTTACCTGAGAGTATCAGTAATGTCAACTCCAGCCAGCACTAGTTCTGCTGGAGCACGCTGGGGGTCTCTGATGCTGACAGAGCGCTCTCCTGCCCTTACAAAAAGGGCGAAAGTGATGAAGATTTACTAAAAGATTTCCTTGTTCCCAAGTATGTGTGAAGTGCAGGAATTAAACAGGTGTTAATAAGCAAGGCAACCTTACCAAAGCTTGTCCCCACTCACATTCTTCATGCCTCATAAGGAAGCAGACCAAGTCACAAAACCATCCTTTACTCCTGCATCTGACCTTATGGCTTCAAGTCAAACAGTCAAAACCCTCATTAGTGAAGTCTATAAAACCTTCCTCAACTCGCTTCATCTAGCCCCCAAACTGGGGCTACGGCGTAGCCACATGCAGTTGATGATGGCTTTCTGCAGTTCACCTCCTAGGATGTTGTGCAGTATTTGCTGATCACTGTTAAATAGCTGCTGCGTTCCAAACTAGAGGTGGCTGCATTTCACTGCTGGGCACAGAGATTGCTGTCAGCGCACGAGTAATCGAACTACATAGAAAACCTGAATCCATAAGGAGCCGAGCACCCTCAATGGCCAGCCACCTCAGCTGCACAGATGCAGGAAGGAGAAAAATGCTTTGCATTTAGACAGCAATTGACACATTCAAATATTAAACAATTAACCTAGGAGGCAGGTGGGCCACTGCTAACATCCCCAGGACCAGCAGAGGGAATGAAGTGGGTGGCCTGAAGCCACGTATCATCAGTGGCAGAGTCAGGAACAGAACCAGGGTCTTCTGATCTCCAGAGCCCTACCCTGCCTCTGGGAAGCTGTTTGCCACAATGTCACTTACTTGGGCTGGACAGAACATTGGCATCTTCCTCGTTGGAGCTCAGCAGCCGCATCAGCTTGGACGGCTGAGTGTCGTCCAGTGGGAACAGACTAATGTAATCCTGGGTGGGGGGAAAGCAGAGATTCAGGCCCGTCCACCCCTCTGGCATGGCTGGTCTGGGTCTCACTGCAGCACCGCCAGCACCAGGCAAGTCTCCTGGCTTGGCTGCAATCCACGCTGGCCTCACAGCTACATTCCTCCCCATGGGCTGGGCGCAGCGTGATGGGATGAAATGATGTACAGGGCGTGTGGCCAGAAGGGGATTTTAACACGCAGCTCGCACTGCGCCAAACAGAGGTGTGGTCCAGCCCAGTGTGGAGTGATGACCACACACATGCTTGCACATGTGCGAAAAGTCAAAAGAAAAAATTTCACCAGCCAACCGCAAAGAATCCCCATGACGGCAGCCACCCCTTGATTAGAAAACTAGCTCTTGAGAGCAACCTGCCTTCCAGCCCATCCTGCTTAGGGTGGGTTTCACCAGTCGTACACTGTCCATAGGATACAGATCCACGCACCCCTCAAAGCACTCCCCCATGTTATACCCCACATACCTCAATGTCCTCTCGGTGCCTCTTTTTCTGCCTGGCTGACGCCTGGCCCTTGTTGTGGGAGGAGTAGGAGCTCAGGGCGCACCAGACAGAGAGCCTAGCATGGGAGTCATAGGAGAGGAAAGCAGCGTGAATGGCAGGAGACCAGTTTCCCTGTGCTCAGTTACCCTCCTTGCCCGATTGGCACCTCCGCAGCATGGCGGACAGTGATCACGAGGCCGTGGATTCCTACATTAGTGACTGGGCTCATTGTTTGGGGGTAGCTTCATCGCTAGCATGTGCTTCCCAACATGACACAGCAGCTTATTGCCCCCCAAACACACAATCCGGGGAAGTTCATGCCTCCTGCTAGCCCAGCCAGATTTGCTTAGTCATTGCTTTGAGGCAGCGCTAGAGCAGGGATATGGGCAGCAGGACTCCTGGGTTCTATTCCCCGGTATGCCACTGACGTACCAGGACAGCATGGGTCACCTCCAGCAGCAAAACTCAGTCCCCCCAGCTGTAAAAGCAGGAATCCTACCACTTGCCTCCAGGCCAAAGGCCAAGTACAGCATGTGTGTGTCAAAGGGCCCAGACTGAGGCAGGCCGGGAGGTTCCCTTACTTGGCAAGAGCCTTGCCAGGCGGGTCCATCAGGGTGTGCCACTTGGAGGAATCCGTCAGCAAGCTGGGCAGGATGTGGCCTAGTAGGGATAACGTCAGCTGCTGCATGTCCAGGCAAAAGATGGAGTAGAGCAGCTCCACAGCCCGCAGCGTGTGCTCCTTGCGGGTTTCCTTCAGCAGCTCCTACGGAGGAGATGGTGGGGGACAAATCAAGGCCTGGGGAATGGATTGGCAGCCAGGGATAGGGGTATCTCTGGCAGCCGCGATTGCCACTCCTGCACCTCGCACCAGCTGTTGCACGCATTTAAAAAGCGAGCAACATATATTACGTGCGTGCCGCCAGAAAGAGCCGCAAAAGGGAGGCGGTGTAGTAATGGTTAGAGCAGAGGTCTGGGAGTCAGGACTTCCCAGCTCTGCCATCAACTTGCCCCTTGGCCTACTGCAAGTCACTTCCCCCCCAGTCTGTGCCTCAACTTCCCCACCTGTAAGGCTGGCACCATTCTACATATAGCCCCCTGGTGCAGCGAAGCTGCCGCCTGTCCCCCATGTACCTTGACGAGGTTGTTGCAGAACCAGTAGACTCCCCCCATGTGCAGCAGCGTGTCGAAGATGTGAATGGAGCGACTGTCTACCCAGCCCTTCTCCAGCACCTTGGTGAACACGCCTGTCAGGACCTCTCGGATGGGCTTCTTCGGAGGCAGGAGGTTCCAGTAAGGGATGGTGTCCGTCCCTGTGGAGGGGAAGCGGATCTGCGTGGCCGTCTGTTGCAGGACGTCAGCGCACATGTGCTCCAGGATGGAGCTCATTATTACCACTCTGGGAAGCAGAGAGACACCGAGGGGGCTGAGTGCCAGGGCGCCCCTCGCACACAGCCAGCTCCCTGCACAGACCTACTTTGTGCAGTGGCCAGTCTGAGATTTAAAGCTAGAAGAGGCAGGAAATAGAGCCAGGGTCGCAAACTTCCACATCATGGATCACCGTGCAATGGAGGACTGGCTCCAGGGCAGCTCGACTCCTCCCCTCCCACTTGAGTTCACCACCTTCCCTCCCCTGGAACATCTCTGGGGCAACTACAACCGTTGTCCCTGCAGACAAGTAATGTTCAGAAACCACTGATGCTTCTTTGACTGCAGCAGCTGGAAAGGAGGAACAGCCTGCCCCATGCGACCAGCTAGGGAACCACTGGCAAGAACATTCAGCAGGTTTCCTTACCATAGCAGGACCAGCCACGGAGATTCACACACACGAGGCTAGAGCTGGAGGAGACCTCTGTGCTCCCAGCCCCTCGGGCCAGTCAGTACATGGTCATGCCTTGCAGTCTATTCTTCAGAGATCTGTTCAAGCTAGCATGAAATGCCTCTATCAACGGAGCCCTCTCGTCAGAAAATAAAGCCCCAGCCCCATGGACTCTGTCCTTCCCCTGTGACTCCCCCACTCACCGCTCATTGTAGAACTGCAGCGTGTTCTCGCTCTGCAGGGACGTGGCCAGCTGCCGGATCATCTGCAGTGACTTGTCTCGCTCGTCCAAGCCCAGCATGCGGACGTGGGCCACCAGCCAGGCCACGGCGCACACGGCCATGCTGCACACCTTCCCTTTGATGTTATCCGTGATTTTCTGAGGGCGAGACACAGGGAAGCGGCCGAGACTCAGCACGAGACACAAACGTAACCCATGCCCCTTTTCCGGAGACACCGCTCCGTTTCATGTAGCTGGGGGGTTCTGAAGGGACAGAGCCAAATCCATCCCTGGTGCAACTCCATTCGTTTCAGGGGGGGCCTTATCCAATCCCTGCTGAAGTCAGCCCAAAGTCTGGATCAGCCCCTTGGTGAAAGTGCTGAAAGCCAACAGCCATGCCTAGCATTTCTACAGCGCTCTTTCTCCCCAGTCCTCAGAGTGCTTGACAGAGCAGGGGGGTCAGTGTCGCGATCCCCCAATACAGCTGGAGAAACTGATGCACAGAGAGGAGCAGCAACTGGCCCAAGGTTAGCAGCTGATCGAAGGGCAGCAAACAGGGCATGATTTTGTAAGTACTGGATCCTCCGTCCTACCAAAGGGCTGGATATTTGTTAGTTGATCCTCCCCAGAGGAGCCCTTGAGCTCTGGTGTCTGGCTGCTGATGGGCAAGAGTTATGCTTTGCAGTAAAGCGCCTGGGGGGAGGTGTAAGTGCCTGGTGGGGAGAACTCCCAGCAAAGTTGCTAGAGCAAACTTTGGACCCAGGAATCCAGGAAGAGGGAGGAGATCTGGACTCTGTCCTAACAGAGTTTTCATCCGCATCCACCCACTGGCACTAGCCACGAGCATCGTGAAGGCTAGGGCCTCTGAGCACAGGACACTCGGATGGCACTGATGGCGTGCAGTGACATTCCAAGCGCGATTTCTTTGTTTTACTTTAATGCTGGTGAAAGGTGCTGGATTGACAGTTCTGGAGACAGACGTCCTTGTTTTACAGGCCTGCTAACCCAGGAGTGTACTTCTCACACTCATGCCACCATGCTGAAGCCTATCCTGGGGGGCAGTGTTCAGAGCAAGAAGGATGATCGCCCCCCCCCCCCCGGACCCACTCAGGATTTGGCCGAGGTTACCAAGGAGGGAGACAATTGTCGCCTGCCCTAGGGGTGATTCTGTGATGAAGATATTTGCCAACCTGCCCTCAGCAAACATGCAGAGCAGGGACCGTTTGCGCCTTGGCTCTACCCCAGCCAGGGGAGAGCCCATCTAACGCACATGGAGAGGAGCCCGCACAGCAGCTACCTGAATGGACTCAAAGGTGAGCACGCCATTTTCCCAAGCATTGAGGATCTCCAGGATGGCTGCCGAGATGCTCAGACACGCCTCATGCCACTTCATTTGCCTGCCGCGGGGGGAGGGGAACAGAAACAGAGAAGAGAAGAGAAACAGAGGGAAGCATGGTCAAGGGCACAGGAAATGTTTCAACGCTCACTCACGACAACCCCCCCAGCCCAAAGAGGCAAGCTGCCTACTGGCGGCAGCATGCGGCGCACAGGAAAGCAATGCTGCTGGCCCTCAGCCTAGTCTGGGTCCTGGTGTCTGTTTGAGAAGGGAATGGACTCACCAAACTGCCCTGTTAGGAATCGAGCTCAGCCCAGGCTGGATTTCATGGGAGTCAGGAGTGGGGTCGGGTCCCCCCGCCCACACCCCCACCCCTAAGAGGAGCTACGTACACCAGCTTCATTTCTGAGGAGCTGTTCAGCAGAGCAACCAGAGATTCCACCTTGGTCGAGTCGGGCCGGAAGCAGGGGTGATCTGGGTTGAGGATTTTCCCCTCCTCTGGCATGCAGGTCTGCATCCAGGTCTCAAAGAACGGCACCTCGCCAGTGGGGCTGGACTCCGAGAGGATCACCTGGCAAGAGGCACCAAGAAAGGTATCCTCAGAGGACCTGTGCCAGACAGCGGAGCAGCCCAGCTAACGCCTCCTGCCACAGGCTAGCATCAGGTGACCACTCCTGACAGAAAGGCAATTCCCCATGGTTCTGGCCAATCCCATGGGATTCTCCTGCCCTTCCTAGGCTGCCGTGTACTGATGGCTGTGCTGCAGTGGAAGCAGAGCCTACATCAGCCTCAAAGATGCTCTTTGGATGGAGGATGCTACTGTCCCCAGACCTGGTGTATCTGTCACGAGCAGGGATTCCTGTCCTGCCAACTCTTCAGGTGCACTGTGCGCCCACACCCTCCCAGGGAGCATCCCTCACTTCCCTACAAGCCAATCAGTCAAGGCTCCTTGAAACACGCAAGAGCCCTGGCAATGCTTCAGACGAGGACTTCCCCGACGTACACCTGGCCTCAGGAAAGTCTGGCAGTGAGGGAGGCAAGGATTGCGCTCGGGCTTGCTGGAGCTAGGACGTTGCATCTGACTGGCCTCCTCAGCTCTGATCTGCTGGCATGGGGAATTTCCGCAGGGTCCCCCCCAGCCCGGCACACGGCAGCTCTACCTCAGCATTCAGCCCGCAGCGCGGGGGACGCACCCAGCAGGCTTTCAGCCAGCTTAGGAAGCAGGGCTGGGGAGGAGCTGACAAGGAGCCAGGTCAAGTAAACGCCAGAAATACCAGAACGCAAATCGGCTGCAACGCAGCCGCAAGACTGCTGAACGCCAGGGACTCCAGGAAAAGCAGCTCTCAGCACGAGAGTCAACCAAAATAAACTGTCTCGGGAGTCCTGTGACCTCCCCACACTGAAGAGCTGTGTCATTAGCCACCCAGTTCCCTCACCCAGGCAGCTGCCCCCTTCAAGCTTCCCTGGAAGCAGGTCGGGGTGCGTGCGACAGAGCCAACAATTTGCCAGAGGACTGTGAACTGCTAGGGTGCAGGCAGGGGGAAAATGCCTCAGACACCTGCTTGTGGGCTGCCTCATCAGCTGCCTTGGGCCGCTGCAGGGGAGCCCCACATGTCAGGAGGCTGCAGGCCGCCTCCCACAGAGCAGCTTGGTTTTTAGACCCATAATCCCAGGAGGAGTCTCCGAGGGGGAGAACTGGCTCTGAATTCCAGAAGGGTGTTTTCCCCTGTTCAGAATACGGGCAGCTGCCACAGGCCGGATTCTGCGTGGACGTACAGGAGAGCGGACAGGTGGTTCCCCAGGCTGCGGAGATTTAACACCTGGATATTTTCCTACAGCGTACATGGGAATATTACGGTGCACTTCCCTAGCACCTTCCACCCAGCAACCGCAGGGACATCACAAACACTAAGCAAGCCCTTCAAGTCTCCTGTGAGAGACATTCTAGGCTTACATTAACTGGCACCAAATGCAGCTGCCACTGCTGCTCAGCAGAGCCCAGCGACGCTGCACAAGGGTTCAGGATGAGAAACGGTTACTAACAAAGCCAGCTGAAGTTGCAGTGTGAATTTAATAACAATCCTTTGTTCTCTTCTATCCCCCTCCGTCCAAGGATGTCAGTATCTTACAAACATCAGTGAATTAATCGTCCCCGCACTCTTGAGAAGTGGGTATTAGCAACTGGGAAACTGAAGCAGAGAGCAAGGAAGTGGCTTGTCCAGGGCCACAGAGTGAGTTCATAGCACAGCCGGGAACAGAACCCAGGTGTCTGACTCCCGCCCTAAGCTTTCACCATGAAGTCACCCTCCGTAGGTTAGAGAAAGGAAGGGAGAATGGGAATCTGCCCACGACAGAGGGGTTGGCCCCAAATACAGAACATGTTTTATGTCGGAGAGAGTTCCCCATAGCTGAAGTGAGGACCATCCCGGAGCTATTCCCTGGTTCCTGTTTGGTGTGGTATTAATACAGGCTAGGACAATGCTGCCTCCTCCCACAGCAGGGCCACTGCAAGCACATGGGTGAGACACAGACCCCCTCAGAATCAAACGGGAACTTGTATGTGGACAAGTCAGAGACCAAATTAAGTGCTTCTTAGACAGTGTTAGCGCCTGCTTTCATGAGCATGGACATGCTAACTATAGTTGCACAGCACCCCCAGGTGGGCATTTTTACACACTAATCTCTGCCTGAATATAAAAACTAAGTAGGATCCCAGAATCCAGAGATGGGAGGGGATGTAGTCAACCACTGAGCCTGTCTCCTTAAACCAGACCCGGCTCTAGGAAACATAGCAGGAGTGGGAGGGGTGGTCTGTTCTGTCTCTGACTCCTGGGATGTTACAGTGCTACGCCAAACGCCTGCATATCGTGGGTCTAACGCTTGAGGCGGGGGAGAGGGAATGCGAGAGCTGCAAAGGAGCGAGCCCGTTAAGCCAAGGTTAGGGGTGGCCATTTTCACAGGTTCAAGACTTTAAGGCCAAAAGAGGTGGCTAGGATGATCTAGTTTGATCCCTGCAGCACACAGGACCTCAGCCAGTCATTCCCGTCGTGGATGTATCATTCTATCCTGCCCAGTAATGTGGGTGCCCTCAGTTTGGGGGTGTCCCACTGGCAGCACTTGGATCTGATTTTCACAGGTGCTGAGCACCCGCAGTTCACTTCATCTGGAGTCGTAGGTACTCAATGCTTCTGGGAAGGGGAAAAAACCAGTAAGCCTCCAGGCTAGAAGATGAAGTCCACAGCCACTTACAGACGTTTGACTGGAAGTTAATTTCATTTATCCGTTGGCACATGAGAGCAGAACAGGAGTTCCCACAGCTACCGGGGTTCTTGCTCTTTGCAAACCCAGCCCTTTCTTTTCCAGGCTGAAAGGAACCAGGTGAAATTCAATGCACAAAAGGAGCTCTGCACAAAGAACTGTAACGTGATGCCCCACTGGGTCATTATCTGTGGCGATTGAACCCACAACCTGTGGATCCTAAAGCATGAGCTTCTGCGGCCCAATGAAAAGACCCAGCTCCATTAGCTGCAGCCTCTACGTGATCCAGCCGCTAGAGGGACACCAGGAGCCACAGCGCATTAGCCTGAGCCATAGAAATGCTGCATGGCTGAGCTCATGTTTATTCATTCAGGACCTGCTAGCTAGATTGCACAAGGTTAGGCTTCTTGGACAAACCAACCCACAGAGCACACGGACGGGGGGCAGCCTACCTCCGAGCCGTAGGTCTGGGCGACGTGGCACAGCATGAGGAAGGAGATGTCGAACAGCAGGGCCCTGACCGAGGCTGCTTTGGCTGTGGATGAGAAACCAAGCTATTACCCTCACGCTGAGACGCTCCTAGAGGGGACCGTGGTGATCACTGCTGGGACCCTGTTCTAGGCCGATAACTTGCTTCATCACTAAGTGCCCCTGCAGCCTGGAGCGAAGCCTTCCCTCCCTCCAATGGAAGGTCAGAGCACTTCATGTGTTTAATCACATGCAGATATATTCAGAATCCTTATCTTGGGTCCTGTGCTCAGACATCATCCCTTCCAAAGAGGGGAGGGCCACGGGGCGCTGGCAGCAGGCAAGTCTCCTGCCATTAAAGCACCATGGATCTGGGGAGGGAAAGGGGGGGATTCATTATCTCCCCTCCAACACAGAGCCCCCAAGCGGTGGGGATGAACAGCAGGAGCTGCAGGGTCGTGCACACGCTACTCAGAGTGGATAAAGAACCCCTGAGTGAATCAATGGCCTGGTGCAGAGAACCCACACGGACAGCAGCCGGCTGGCAGAGCGCTCACTAGTGTTACCCGCTGGTGTTACCCTTTCAGGCCGGGCAGGGCCCAGGCACAGCTCCTCGACACCCAGTGCTAAGGGGTATACAGGTAAAGTGGCCATGTCACGCAAAAAGACACTTACAGCCTTCTCCGCTGATGTGCTTGGTAAATTCATTCAGCCTGAAGAGAGGCAGAGAAAGGAGCAATGAAGTATCAGGCACTGTGGGTTTGGTCTCTGCAACTTGTGAAATTGACACCTCTGTCCCCAGAGCAGGGCAGGCTCCCCACGTACGCTGCTGCCGTGTCGCCCCTCCCACCCCCCACCTCCACCCTCACCTGCCAGGGCACCTCAGGCCCAGTGACCCAGTCAGACCTTGGACCCTCTCCCCAGCCAGCGCTATTTCTCAGTTCCTATTAGCTCCTTAGCTCGGGAAGGGAAAGAGACAAGGTGCTGGGCTGGGACGTGACAGACCTGGGTGTCCCCATCACTTCATCTCTTTGGGCCTCCATTGCCCAAGGGCAAAATGGGGATGACCCAGTTTCCCCACACCCGTTGTCTGCCTTGTCTGGTTAGCTTGGGAGTCCCTGTCTCTCCCTGTCAGTGCAGCACCCAGCAAAACCTGGTCTTGGCTGGAGCCTTTAGCCGCTGCTGCAATATCAATCAATACTAGCAGAAAGGATCAGTTAACAGCACGTGTCACGTCTGGCGTGGGTGCACTGAACGGGGGCAATTCAGGCTAATACAGCTGATGGCACGCTATATGCTAACGCATGCACACCTGGTCTAAGAAGTCAGCACCACACCAGCCTGATCCACTCCCATGCCCCAGCAGCATTGGCTCCTCGGGTCACATCTCTTTCGATATGCCTTAATTGTTTGAAGACTTGGATGTGTGCAAACTAAAAATGACTCCAAATCCAACTATAGTAACAATTCTCAGGAATGATTCCAGCTGACAGGCCAGGCTGCCCAGGGCAGGGGTTTAACGTGTCAAAATAGTAAAAGCTCAGCTTTTTTATATCACGATAGCACCTAGATGGCCTACTATGCCAGGTGCTGCACAAAAAGCTAGTGAGACACATCCGTCTGCCCCATAAGAGCTTGCCATCTAACCAGACAAGGTCCTTGTCTACATGAGAAGCACTTTGCTGCTACAGGAACACCAGTGTACACATACACACACACACGAAAAGTGCAGCTAGCACACAGCATGGACACAGCTAGAGGGGCAACGCTGCGCTTTCTGGTGTAGTAAAACCACCCCACGTGAACGAACAAGGAACATCGGTAAAAGCGTGGCATTGTCAGTAGAGCCGCATCTACGCTGCTGGCACAACTAGGTGGGTCAGCGTTTGCACCCGACTGACAAAGCTACACTGGCAAAAGTTTGTAGTGTAGACGTAACCTAAGGGATGGAGGGGAAACTGAGACACCAAGAGGGGAAAGGACTTGCCTAAAAGTTACACTGCAAGTCTGTGGCAGAGCTGGGAATAGAACCCAGGCATCCTGACACCAAGTGTATGTCCTGCCCCGGGCCAGGTTGCCTCAAGTAGGCTTAGCGCGTGCGTTCCCACATCAGCTGGCTGTAAATGGGAGTGCCACCTCTCAATTCTATCAAGTTACTTTGAATGCACCAACAGCACAGTAGCTTTTCTGCCACCCCCCTGGGGAGCATGAGGGATTTTAGCAGGGTGAGCGGAGCAGCAGAGATGTTGGTTTTTGATATCCCGGCAGGACAGGTGGATTTAGTACCTAGGTGGTACATTTCCAGCACAGGAAGCGAACAAACCCTCGCATAACGATCTGAGCATCTACAGACCTATCCAGAGGTCGCTGCAAAGACGCATTCTCAGAGCACCACACAGGGCTTTGCTGTTCAGCTCCCACTGCCAGCCAAGGCCGACATGTGGCCAAAGCCTGCCACATTGCCCTACCCATGGTGTGAGAGTAAACAAAACCCATCGACCGAGCCAGCCTCGTAATATCTCCTGGATGTTTGCAGCCTGGATGTTTGTCTCCGAGATGGGAGGTCTGAGGCACAAGCACACTACACAGCTCACCCTGCTCCAGTGATACCCCTGCATGGACAGCGCCTCTGGAGTCACTCACTTGATGAATTTCCGAGCAAAAGATTTCAATTTTCCCGTCGCTGCTGCAGCTGCCAACAGCAGATCCAGGCTCTTCCCAGACAGCATGTGGCCTAAGACACCTAGTAGCCCCTCTGGGGATTTGGAGTGATCTGCATCCATGGTCTAGGAAAAAAAGGGGAAGGCGGAGAGCAAAGCCATTTTAAACAGTACCATCAAGTGGTTGTAGAAGTCGGGGTATGACTGGAGATCTGCGTGGCTGTGGGCGATGTCATATGCAAGTCGGTCATCACCAGAAGCCGCAGGGTTCTGCCAGATGAGAGAGATTCCTTCTCCTAGGAGGACTAAGACTTTCCAGACAGCGCCTGGCGGTGCTGCTCCTCTGGAGCAGCTATAGTTGCTCTGCCACCACCCCACGAGAGCTGTAATTACCTAAAATCCACCACCTGCTGTGGCTCAAGTGGTGGCTATGGAACAACATGTACTTGGTGATTCTGAAGCTCGGGATCCTGCTAGCTCCTGGGGAGAGCAGCGACCACACTATGCAGGGAAAGACTGTGTCTGTCGGGGGAGCTGCGTAAGCTCTGAACGCATGAGGGGAGCGCTGGGAGCAGAACATACACAGAGTTCTCTAACTGCAGAGGCCTGATTCATGCTGCTAAGGCGCTAACAGCCAAGCGTTTAACGTGCTTCATACGCTCGCTGAGCCCCGCTGCAGTTAAAGGGATGGCCTGGCATGGAAACAGCCCCTCCGACTCATACAGCCACTAGAACAGAACAGGAGCAGTCAAGCCCAATGGCGCAGCACAGAGCTGCTGGCTGCCTGCCCCGAAGGCTGGCTAGAAGTACCCCGTCCCCCGGCACGGGGAAAGGAACTGCAGCATTACAGCTGCTCACACATGATCAAGAGCCAAGGTGCCCCCCAGACGAGGGCTGTGGTCAGGGCAGGGGCAAGGAGCATGGGGGGATTTACCTTGAGGATGTTGGTGACGGTGGGCTCGGCTCTCAGGATGAGCCCCGGGTTGGGCTGGATGTTGGCATTCTCTGCCGATTTCAAGCGTGGAGCATGCTCCCTGTCAGTCGTCCTGGTGGGGACATGATAGAGATGAAGGAATCCTCCTCTCCTCCTTCCCCCCTGCTTTCCAAACACCTTCCCTTGGCTCTGCAATCCCCACTCCCTTCAGCAGCAGTGCCGTCTACATCAAGAGGGTCAGGGTTAACACAGCTTGCAGGGCCCCAGCACCCACCCACCCACCTCCCCACACAGGGAGCCTTTGGCCAGCCAGATCAGCCACACAGCAGAAGGAGTTGAGCCAAGGAAGGCATTCCCTATACCAAGGCGCCTTCCCTCCTGGCTCCCATAGTGTGCTTAACAGAGACCAGCCAAGGCATTTCTAGTCAGGCTGGGAAGCCTAGGATCTTTTGGCCCCCCGCCAGCCCCTCCCACTAGCTCTTCCTTTAGGGTTTTGATGGCTGGTTATATCCGAGCTGAGCCGGTAACAGTGACACTCAGAGTGTCCAGAACCCAGTGACTCTCCTGGGGAAAGGGATGACAGCAAGAGCAGGCTGCTATCAATGTGCAGCCATTTCTGAGGAGAACTCCCAAACCAGCAGAGCGAGGGACCTACCGTTTGGCGACCAGGTTGGTCATGTTGGCCTCAGACAGCAGTCCCTGTTTGCTGCACTCCTGCAGGAGCAGACTGGTACAGTCACAGCTGGATGGAGAGAGATGCCGCTAAGGATGCAAGGAATGCTATAAACAGACCCGTGGCAGGGGGACCGAAGACTGCTTCAGAGAGGCTGGTGCTTTCATGCTTCTGACAAGCCCAAAGGAGACAGCATTGTGTGGGGAGCAGTGGGGTGTCGGGACTCGGGGCTTCTAGTCCCACTTCAAGGAAGATGTGGGGGCCTCATGGCTCAGGCAGGAGATGGACTCCGAACCCCTGGGGTCTCTCTCTGGCATTGCAAGGCATCTGTGCAATCCCGGGCACGTCAGTGCTGTTCAAGGAGGTTAACAGTATTTCCCAGCCTTGTTTGTTTGCACAGTGCAACAGCAGAGAGTTATTAACGTGGCTCAGCCAACACTCAGCTGTGACACACTTGCTGTGGGGCGGGGAAATGAGCCTGTGTCACTTCAGGAGAGAAAAGCTGTCCTCTCCAAACTGCACTTCAGCCACATGAACCGCCAGCAGGAAACACGCCAGCAGCCGTCCAGCACCCCCTCAGTGGTCAGAGCGAAGCAGTGACACCGTGACCATGAACCTAAGGCTGGGCTGGTCGTTTTGCCACAGATCCAGGTGCTCTGAAGCCAGGGATTAAAAATAAAATTGGATCTAAGTTTTCCAATAGGTCTTATTCCAAGGACACAGGCCGGTTTCCATGTCTGGGGCTGTGGGGACACAGTGCCACGATTGTTCTGCGTGGTGCTCAATGGTTCTCAGCAGCATCCAATCATTCCCGCAGCAGGGAGGAGGAGAGGCCCTGCCCGCGGCATATCGCAGCCTTGCCCTTTCCCTGGGGTGCTCGGAGAACAGGCGTGGACACAGGAGGGAGGAGGACTCACTTGCACCGCTGATCAGCTTTGTCCAGCAGAGGGGTGAGTTTCAGCAGGAACTCAAAGGCACAATTCACGTCCTCGGTGAAATCCTGCAGTCGCACAAGAGGCAAGTGCTCAATCAGACCTTGCTTCACAAGGTACAAGAGGTTCTTTCAGCGGAAGCAGCAAAGGCCCTTAGAAACTTGGGCTCGACTCTTGCGCACCAGCTGCAGAGCTCTGCACAGCTTCGTGCTGGGGGAGCGGAGATGTGCCGGCTGGTCAGCATGACCTTAGCAAAGGGACTGATTAGCCTACTGCTGCTTCAGGGACAAGGGAAGGCAGGGCAGACAGAGTCTCATATTCAGAGGTGCCGGCTCCCACAGAAGTCACAGTACAGAGAACAAAACCCCTGCACCAATGGGAGCTGCACGTGCTTGCCAGGAAAGTCAGGCCCCGAACTCCCTTCTAAGAGCAGCCAGGCAGGGACGACTTGTGACCACTGGCTATAAACCTCCTTCAAGGAGTTTCAGCCGGATTCAGCTATTATGATGGTACCCCATCCCCTGTATCACACGCTGACACATGCCATGAGTGTGTCTCCTCCACGTCCCACAGCTTAGACGGTGTGCTTCTTGGGGCAGGCACTATTAGACCGTGAACTCTCTGGGAAAGGGACTGTCTGCAGCGCCTAGCACAATAGGGCCCCCATTTCATCTGCTCCCTACGCACCCCGATTACAAACAAGATCTTGTGACTGTATATACTGTATATACAGTCACAGCAACTCACTTTCTCTCCCTGGGGATATTTCTTCAGTTTAACCAGAACCTGAGGGATCTGAAAGAAACAGGTTTTTAAACATTTAACTCTAAGCAGAGCTTCCAGGCGCAGAGACTCGGGCTCATGCGGCACGATACGTGGCTCATACTCCAGAGTCAAGTCTGAAGACGCCGGCCCTAGAGGAAACCCTCCGACCTGTCACACAGACCTGTACCAATCAACATCTTGTCTCCATCAGCCCCTGGTACCAGCTCTTCCAGAGAATGGTGGGAGGAGACCCCTCTAGTGGACATTTATGAAATAACCCACACCAAAAAAAAGTATCAGAGTTTCTTTCTAACCCGCCTCCCCATCACTCAGAGCTGGCTCTGGCCCTGAAGCCAGAGGGTCTGTTCATTTCCACTCAGTCACCAATTCCCTTCACACCTGTCAGTCCCAGGGGGATTACAGGGAACGAGACAGGGGAATGTGAAGTTGTAATCTGCTGATCTTCTTGCGTGGACTCGGTTACTGTCACATCTTTTTTACAAAGAGTGGACAAGAGCTGGGAAAGGAAATCCGGGGCCATCTGCTGCTGTTTACGTTGGGGGGTGGGGAGAAGGAAGCTACACACACAACCTTTCGGTCTGCCACGGACAAAGGAGGAATGTGAAAAAGCAACAGCACTGGATACTTAACACAATACTTACTTCCCCTCGCTAAGCTAAACTGGACAGTCGCTTAGCGTGTACAAAGCATTCTGCACACAAGGCCTTCCTGCAAGGGGAAAACTATCACCCCTGATTTACAGTTGGGGAAACCAAGGCAGGCATGGGTAAAGCAACACGGCAGTGCTGAGAACAGAACCCAGCTCTTCTGGCTCTCAACCTGGTGCTTTACCCACCACACTACCATCCTTTCCCACACCGCACCAATGGTAAAGGGCAGAGGGACCAAAGGCCTGGCAGAGAAAGGCATAAGGGGAAGGAGGCAAAGGAGCGATTGAGATTTGAACACTGGGATCCTCCACATTGCTGAGCCAGCTCTTGGCTGACTAATAAGATCAGGGCATATCTGCATACAGCCGGATCAAGTCAAGTCAATGTCGTATCCCACAAGGGTGCAGGTCCAGGACTAGCCGTGCCCCACAGCCAGGAACAAAGTGAGACGAAAGCGGTTTTGCAAAACTAAAATAAGCCCCAGACAAATCAGCGTTCAGCAGCTTGTGTAAAGGGATGCTGCCTGCAGGCTAAGCCTCAGAGCCTGCCGTTTAACATGCTCTGTACAGCTGGGGCATGAAAAGGGGGACACAGTGGGAGAGGAGAGAGAATTGCTCAGCAGGGTCCTGGAGCAGCCAGGCAATGACTGACTCTGGGATCTTTCCTGAGCTGCACCTCGCTGATGGCTCTTGAGGACGGGTGCAAGACAAGGGGTTACCTTAAGGAAGGTGAAGGCCGTCCATTTCAGCTCCTCTGTGCCCTCAGGGGACTCGATCAGGCCTACGAAGCAGGCTTTCCAGATCTCCAGCACAAAGAGAGGCGAGGGAATGCGCTACAGGTGAAATGGGACAGATCTCATAGACTCATAGACTCATAGACTCATAGGTCAGAAGGGACCAATATGATCATCTAGTCTGACCTCCCGCACAAGGCAGGCCACAAAACCCTACCCATACACATTTAAAACAACCCCGAACCCATGACTGAGTTATTGAAATCCTCAAAAGTGAGATTTGAAGACCTCAAGCTGCAGGGAATCCACCAGCAAGCGACTCATGCCCCATGCTGCAGAGGAAGGCGAAAAACCTCCGTGGCCCCTGCCAATCCGCCCCGGAGGAAAATTCCTTCCCGACCCCAAATATGGCGATCAGCTAAACCCTGAGCATGTGGGCAAGACTCACCAGCCAGCACCCAAAAAAGATTTCTCTGCAGTAACTCAGTTCCCATCCCATCCAGCATTCCCACAGACCATTGAGCAGACTTATCTGCGGATAATCCAAAATCAATTGCTCAAATTAAACTATCCCATCATAACATCCCCTCCATATACTTATCAAGCTTAGTCTTAAAGCCAGACAAGTCATTTGCCCCCACTACTTCCCTCGGAAGGCTATTCCAGAACTTCACTCCCCTAATGGTTAGAAACCTTCGTCTAATTTCTAGTCTAAATTTCCTAATATCCAATTTGTACCCATTCGTCCTCGTGCCTATATTAGTACTAAACTTAAACAATTCCTCTCCCTCCCTAACGTTAATCCCCCTGATATATTTATATAGAGCAAGCATATCCCCCCGGAGCCTTCTTTTGGCCAGGCTAAACAAGCCAAGCTCTTTGAGTCTCCTTTCATAAGGCAGATTTTCCATTCCTCGGATCATCCTAGTAGCCCGTCTCTGAACCTGTTCCAGTTTGAATTCATCCTTCTTAAACATGGGACACCAGAACTGCACACAATATTCCAGGTGGGGTCTCACCAGCGCCGTATATAACGGCACTAACACCTCCTTCTCCTTGCTGGAAATACCTCGCCTGATGCATCCTAAAACCGCATTTGCTTTTTTAACAGCCATATCACATTGGCGGCTCATAGTCATCCTGTTATCAACCAATACCCCAAGGTCCTTCTCCTCCTCCGTCGTTTCCAACTGATGCATCCCCAACGTATATGTAAAATTCTTATTATTAATCCCTAAGTGCATGACCTTGCACTTTTCACTATTATATTTCATCCGATTACTATTGCTCCAGTGTACAAGGTAGTCCAGATCTTCCTGAATAGCATCCCGGTCCTTCTCCGTGTTAGCAATACCCCCCAGCTTCGTGTCATCCGCAAATTTTATTTATTAATTAATTTTATTAATTATCTCAGGCCTGGAGAGTCCAGTTTATGCCACCCACTTCCCCAGCCCCACACACCCACCCTGCTGCAATGGTCATCAGTGGGGATCGAACCTGGAGCCTCTTGATTTAAAAGCAGGAGCCTCCCCCACTGGAGCTGAGGGAGTAACCCCATTCTACCCCTAAACATCCTACATGGATGAGCCATTAGCGCAGGGCAGAGACTCACTCGGCACTAACAGGATTTGGAGGGAGTTGTAAGTTCCTGCATTTCTGCGCAAGATCAGGGGCCAGCTTCAGTCACACGCCCTCTGTGCAAGCTCAGACGCCAAGAGGGAAAGTGACCTGCCAATGTCACAGAGAGATTCGGCACCACAGCCAGGATGAGAGCTCAGGCGGTTCAGCCCCCACTCCCACTAGGCCATGCTGCCTCTGAGTCAGGATTCACCCAGGAGAGGGAGGAAACAAGCTGCCACTCCTCATCCTCTGATCTCACTGTACCTGCATCCGCTTCACCATCATCAGCTGTTCCACCAGAGGCTGGGTCTCTCCAGTGAGGTTCATGGTTCCTTCCAGCAGCACCACGGCATGCACGGTGGGGAAGCCGGTTTTGTGCAGCTGCTCGGAGTGGGCCGAGAGCATGGTGGGGATGCTGCAAACGAAGACCAGCAGCGATCGGGCAGGGGGTCGAATGATGGGGGGAGACTCTACACCTAGTCAGAGCTGAAGGTCATTAGGTTTCAACCCTCCCGTGCTGCTGCCACGTCTGGGTCAGGACGGGCTCAGGCACTCTTTGGGCACTGGCTATGTCTCAGGCATTTAAGGCCCGGGGCTGTGCACTGGGAAGTTAGTCCGGAATAAGGGCAGGTGTGAGTTTAAGGGTCTCTGGCTATTCCAGAATAGCTCCCTGCATGGACGCTCTTAGTTCAGAGCAGAGTCCATATGGACATCATTCCAGTCCTGTTCCCATGTAGACAAGGCTGGAGAATTAAAAGGGGAGTGCTGCTGAGGGGGTCCCACGATGAGGGCTTCCAGCCATTGGGAAGAATGGTGTCTGCTCGGGACACAAATGAGTCCCACCTAGCCTTACATCCTACCTCCCACTCCCCACTGCCAGCTCCCAACCCCTCTGCCAGGCCAGAGGCGGGAAGCAGCAGGGCACCCTGTGCAGGGAGGGAGCAGGGGCAGAAACAAGGGCGAGAGCAAAGTCCACCAGCATTAGCAGTGAACCCTCCTGGGATGTGCCTACGTCCCCAGCCAAGAGGCAGCACCGGCAGAGCAGGTCCATCCTTAGTCCCACCTAGTCCTTGGCTACCTCTTGATCAGGGAGATGCACTCATCCGCCTGGCTCCGGACCTGCGGGTTGCTGAGACTGCCCAGATGCTCCCCCAGTTTGATCAGCGACTGCTCCACGGTGCTCCATGAAGCTGGAAGTGGGGGAGAGGGATGTTTGCAGGGATCCCAAGGAGCATATGAGAGCCCAGGTAGGTTTGCACAGCTGAGAGATCCTGACAAGGGCTGGGATTTGCCCAGGAGCCCAAGGAAGTAGGCACCCAACCCTGCTGGATTTCAATGGGAATCAGGTGGCTGACTCCCACGGGCACCTGTGGAAACCCCAGCCAAGCTCTGTCCTGCCTCCAAGCTGCTCTAGGCACAACTTGGTTTTGCACAACTCCCTCTCCAGGTGTCCTTGGGAAGGCAATAAAGCAAAAGATTTAGCCTGCAGCCGTCGTTAGCTCCCCCAGCCTTTATGCTAAGTGGCAGCAAGGCCTGGAAGACAAGCAATGCGGGTGTTGTGTCAGGGAGCAGGAGGCTACAGTGATTGAGATGGCAGGTGACTGGGGGTCTGAGATATTTGAGGGGGAAGCTGAGCAGGGACGGGGAGAGGAGGAGTCAAAGACGATCCCCCCAGGTGATGGAGAGGAGAGTAGCAATAGAGTGTTCTCGGGAGAGCAGGTCTGGCCACGGCAGAGACATCAGCAAGAGGAGCTGAGGGGAGGGTTTGGGACGGACGGGGCCTACGCAGGTAGTGGCTGAGCAACATACACGTCTCCTCCAGCTTGCCAATGTGAATCAAGGCCCGGTTTTTGGTGCTACCCAGGATCTTCTCCAGCCGCTCCAGGCACATCTTCAGCTGGTTCTCGGCGGCTGCCTGGTCCAGCATCTCTTTGAACTTCTCCGCATAGAAGGCCGCGCAGCGCAGCATCCAGTTGAGGGCACTCATCAGGGCCCGGCATAGGCCAATGCACTCCTCTGCTTTGCCATGGCAGCTGAGAGAGGAGGGCGGAAGACAAGATTAGGTTTGAATGTCTCATTACAGGACCTGTCCCTTATTCCAGCTAGCCAGGCTCCCCCACCACTGCAGCATCCTAACAGCTAACGATCCTGCACTGTGAGGTTGGCTTAACGACATCCCACAGGGCTGTGGAAAAGCCGTCCTCCGGGCGACACAGTCCAGGCGCAGACACTGCTAGGTCATGGACTAATTCATCTGTGAACCTAGCTACCGCCTCTTGGAGAGGTGGATTTACTACTGTGAAGGAAGAGGCCCTTTTGTCGCTGTAGGAAGCATCTACACTATGGTGCCACAGCGGTGCAGCTGAAGTGTTTCAGTGTATACAGACCCTAGGGGAGACGCTCACAGTCACACAGGAAGCTGGGGAATTGAACCCGTGCGTCTCAAGTCTCAGCCTGTGCTTTAACCACTAGCCCGCCCTTCCTCCTATTCACTCTGGCTGAATTTCATCCACCCGCAACTTGCGCAGCGCTGTGTCATGCCTATAACCTCCAGCATGGCTTTTTCCAAGTCCCCAAATGAATTATCTCGCTAGCAATGATCAGCATTGATTGACACACTAAGGGGTGGAAGTTCTCCTTCTGGAGCACAGATCATTTGGTTTAAGAGGTTTTGATCTAATTAAATGGAGGACCAAATTAAGCAGGGATTGGATGAAGTGGCTAGCTTTGTATTTGGCCAGTGGCAGCTACTTGGCAACAGTTGGTGACAAATTAATATTAATTGTTGCAATTCTGCTTCATGAAATGTAAGAGCAGCTATTTCCCTCCTTCCCACCCCATCAATTCACTGGCCAGCACACGCTAAGCTCAGCAATATCGTTTACACCTTTAAACAGGTTCAGCTGGGTTTTAAGGTAAACCACACGCTTTCTGGATTTCTTAGATTGCCCCGAATCGCCGATAGAACATCAGCCCCTCACTCACTTTCTGGAGGCACCGTCAGCAGCCTCACAGAAAACGCCTCCTGACTAGCATGAAGGCAAATGCTCAAGGTTGCAAGATTGGCCAGCTGTGTTCCAAGACAGAAGGGTGCAGTAAAGAGGTGCATCAGCTGCACTGGGCGTGCGCAGCACAGGAT
This sequence comes from Mesoclemmys tuberculata, assembly GCA_007922155.1. Classification (NCBI taxonomy): domain Eukaryota; kingdom Metazoa; phylum Chordata; order Testudines; family Chelidae; genus Mesoclemmys; species Mesoclemmys tuberculata. Next base: position 10,492,669 of record ML675642.1, read on the forward strand.
CATGGAGCAGGAGGAGCTGCAGGCGAGGGCTGAAATGCGTTAGCAGGCATATAACCCCTCAAGCTTCAGGGCTTAAGCCTACATCTGACTACTGGGAACCAGGAAGAAATCTCTCCCTGGAGGCTGGTTACCCCAGAACTGCAAGATACAGGGTTTTTTGTACCTTCCTATGAAGTAAGCACTGGCCATGGTCAGTGACAGGACACTGGCCTAGGTGGGCCACTGGTTTGAGCCACTCCGGCAATTCCTACATTCCCTGTGTTTAGTGCAGCTGTCTGGGGAGCCAGGACTGGACTGGCAGGAGGACTGTCAATCAAGATGCATGTGCAGAGCTGAGGGAGGGGAGCTAACCAGCTCCAACATCTTTGGGTCGACTTGACCCCATTTTAGTGAACTATTTCCTCCTGGGACCCCAGGCAGCACGGAGGACATCATTTTCAAGAGCAAGATGGAGTGCTCTGCACAGCATTACCTTGCATGCACCGTATCTGAGGTCATGTTGCATGGACGAGCCCTTTTGCTATACAAAACAGTATCCTCCATGCAGCGTGATCTCGCACGCACCATACATGCAAGGTCACACTGAGGGGGGCAAAACGGCTTTCTCCACACACTAGACCCCCTGCTGATGGCGCGACCCCATTGGGAGGCAAGACTCACAGTTTGGGAACTGCTGCCCTAGATACCCAGTGCTCCTGGCTCGTCAGCGTTTTTGATATTTGCCTTTCCGGGGCATTGGAACAGCTCCCCCGGCCTGCACTGTCATGCAAGCTCCAGAATAGAACACAATGCAATGGAAGCGCAGCACTGTACCTGAGCCGGTCACAAAACATGTCCATGATCTCCAGCAGTGACTGGACACAGAGATCTCGGGAAAAGTCATCGAACTACAACACAGGAATACAAACGGGTTTTAGAACCAGATGCACTGAATACAGATTTCAGTTCTTAAAAAAGAAACATTTTAAAAGTCTGTCTCGCTGCAGGATAGGACAGAGCTCCCAGCCAAGAGTTTTTATTAGCAGCTGGTTCAACAGCTACTCAGAAATGAAGTAGGGATGTATTAGCAGGAATGCTGTAAGCAAGATACAAGAAGTAATTCTGCCGCTCTGCTCAGCACTGAAAAGGCAGTTCTGGACACCACACTTCAGGAAAGATGTGGACAAACTGGAGAAAGTCCAGAGGAGAGCAACAAAAAAACGATTAAAGGTCTAGAACACATAACCTATGATGAAAGATTGAAAAAAATGGGTTTGTTTAGTCTGGAGAAGAGAAGACGGAGTGGGGGACATGATAAACAGTCTTCAAATATGTAAAAGGTTGTTATAAAGAGGAGGGTGACACATTGTTCTCCTTGTCCACTGAGGACAGGACAAGAAGTACTGAGCTTAAAATGCAGCAATGGAGATTTAGGTTGGACATTAGGAAAAACTCCCTAACTGTCACGGTTGTTAAACACTGGAACAAATTCCCTAGGGAGATTGTGGAGTCTCCATCACAGGAGATGTTTAAGAGCAGGTTAGACCAGCGATACTCAGACCTCAGTGATTAGGAGACAAATTACCAATCAACATTACCCAAAAGAGCCACAGTGGTGTGAATTCCTGGTTCCATGTACTAGAGTGCTACTCATATTTAAACACCACGACAGGGGAAGGATTTTGGTTTTTTATACCTATATAATTCTCACAGCAGATACATTCATAACTTAGTGCAAGCTGATAACTTACTTGGTTAAGTTAGCAAAAGCACCCTGACTGGTTAATAATTAAACCACATGGTATTTTAATACTATGTACTGCAGAGTTACTTGTGCCTCACAAGCCTCCGGTCTGAATATCACTGGGTTAGACAAACCCCCGTCAGGGATGGTCCAGATAATACTTAGTTCTGCCTCAGTACAGGGGACTGGGCTAAATGACCCATTGAGATCTTTCCAGTCCTACATTTCTATGATTCTAGGTCAACTGATGGGTTGTGACTGGCCGGCAGGGGGTCATGAAAGGCAGGGAAGGGGCCACCAGGGGTTGGAAATTTTATTACCATCGAAAGCAAAGAAAATCTCACACACCCCCCACTGTCCGCACACCCTTACTCTTCAAATGATCTGTCAACCCCTCAACTCACTGATCAGGGAAACTTACTCTAGCAGCCACTAGCAATCTTTCATATTAACCACATTTTACCCATTGCTGCCTTGTCTGGGAGTGCGTTTGCCTATGTCTCTGAATGACAAGGTCTCCGTAGGCAGATTTTCAGAAGGGCTCATTGCTCAATCAGAACAGCCAGACTGGGTCAGACCAAGGGTCCATCTAGCCCAGTATCCTGTCTTCTAACAGTGGCCAGTGCCAGGTGCTTCAAGGGGAATGAACAGAACAAGCAGTCACTGACTGATCCATCCTGTCAGCGACTCCCAGCTTCTGGCCGTCAGAGGCTTGGCACACCCAGAGCATGGGGTTGCATCCCTGACCATCTTGGCTAATAGCCATTGATGGACCAAGCCTCCATGAACAGTGAGAGCTGTTGGATGCTGTGTACTTGTGGAACCTCAGCTCCGGGGACATTTCATACCAGTTATGCTGCCTAAGATGTTAACACTGCTTCAATCAAAGAGAAAAAGCAACAGTTTCTGGCTATAACATTGCATGAACGGGCAGAGCTACATTCCCCCATGATGCTGGTTTTAAGTATCAACCCCTGGATTCCCCCCCAATGCTAGTGTTGTTGACTGCAGCGAAAAGGATGTCCCAGGATGTGATTTTAAATGTGTCATACCCACTTATTAGACAGATTAGGCTTTTAAACCTGCATGCAGTTTCCCAAAGGAAAGGCAAAGCAATCTCTTCCCATTGATGGTGAACAGCTTGTTCCACATAGCAGGGACAGGGAAGCGTAATCTCTGGTTTGTGCCATCTGATAATTGCTGATTCAGCAAAGGATGTCATTTTCCACTTGACCTATATCTGGAAAGAGTTAGTGGGCTAGAAATGGATACATAGATTGTAGGTAAAATGAAAGAAAGCATCCATCGAGATCTACCTTACTGATGGCCGTCAGGACAGTGGAATAAGACACCATCTAGGAACAAAACACAAAACACACAAAAAAGAGCAAGACTGTTACTAGGTAACATTTTAAAATACAATTTCTCCTGCCAAGGAATAATGAGGTCATTTTACGGCTGTGCTGCTTGTCTCTTAAAAAGGGGCTTGAGAACTGACCCAGCACAAATTGAAAGAGACATTTTTAGGTGATCACTGATTTGCTTTACACAAACTTCACATTAAGCTACAATTTTAAATAACAAGCAAAGGAAAGCAAGAGTGTCTAGCAGCTGAGGCCTTGTCTAGAGGCCAAGGGATCTCTATGCCCTCCTGTACACACAGGCCTCCATTGGTTACACAGTGATTACAGAAACTGTATTGCTTTGGCACACACTGATCAAGGGGACACTCCGCACTGTCTCCTTGCAGAGGAAAGAAGCATAATCAAGTGATCAGAGCGCAGGACTGGGAGACAGGAAATCCTGAATTCTAATCCTGGCTCTCACAAAGACTCCCTCTGTGGCTCTAGACAAGACACTTAACCTCTGAACCCCGGTTTCCCAGGAATAACGAGTCCCCTAACTCAGAGCTGGGAAGATTGGTTCATCAGTCTGTACTGCACTTGAAAAGGAGAACGGCTAGGGAGGGTTATTACCTGAGAACTGACTGCATATTTCAGGTAGGACAAGATCAGTGGGTTGGGTGATGGGCCAATCATGGCCTGTTCGAGAAGAGCTTCTGCAATTAAAACAAGAAAGGCCAGAGATTTCAGATCAGGTAACACAATTTTCTGGTACATCCCACAAGCAGGAAGGGAGGCAAAGAAAATATAGCTGATTGCAAAGATTGAGCACAAAGCCTTCTTCAAATTAAATGAACCCTACAACTTTCCACTCCCAGTAGCACAGGACAATCAATAATTTAGGAAACAAAGCATCTTGCAGTTAACTCAGCTCTTGCAGAGACTCTTGGACCAATATGGACCCCACTGTATGAAAGTTGTTGTTATCAGCGTGCACTACCCTGTCTCCAACTTACTGGCCCAAGATGGACTGGGGCCCATCGATCTGGGAGAGAACCTCCTCTCACACATACCTTTGGAGGCTGCCACCGCTGGGTGGCTTTTGTTATTGGCTTCTGAACTCACCAGGACTGGCAAATGACCCCTCTGCTGAGAATGCCCATGCGCTTTTGGCTCCCACGTCCTCTGGCAATCTGCCAGAGCCTGGATTTGGCAGCTCATGGGTGCAGTGCATGTCCTATCTGTTCAGTCAAGCTTTTAATTGACCGTTTGAACTACTGCAGCAGAGCACGGAGACTTCTCACAAAGACAAACTCATTTTGCAGCATTTATTTTAATTAGTTTTGAGGCACCCAGACGCTGGAGGCTCAAGCTGCCATTTGGGAATCTCTAAATAAATGCATCCCTCACTTTCATGAAAGGCAACCGCTCAAAAATAATGCACCAGTCTGAATCCCCAGCCAATAATAAATCACGCACTGAATCAGAATTGTTGGCTGCAAGACACATCCTAGCTGTTGCTCAGTGATTATGGACACTGGGAAGCTAAATGCATCTTTCTGCACACCAAAGAGAGAATTCTAATGGTAACTTTTCTCCTTCCATCCTATAACCAGGGAGCATGGGGCAACCCAAGCAAGAAGTTATGATCCATCATGTACGTGTCACTACAGCTCCGCCAGGCACTGGGGCTGTCCTGGCATCTTGCTGCCAGACTTTTCCCTTTGCTCTTTGGATTAGGAAGCAGTGCCCATATACTAAAAAAAGGATCATTCTAGGGCTAATATAAGGAGGCTTAAAGGAAATCACCTCATCCAAAAGTAAGAGCAAGGTTTCACAGCTGTTTCAAATGACAACCCGAGCTCCCTGGGCTCCCACAACCCCGTCGTTATTTATATTACAGTAGCACTGCTAGAAACCTCAATCAAGACCAAACACCCATTCTGTGAACACATAGTACAAGACAGTCCTTACCCTACGCAGACAAGACAGGCAGTGGGGGAAGGGAAAACAGACCCACAGCGAGGGGAACACACTTGCCAAAGGTTGCGCAGCAGTGACAGAACTGGGGCAAGAACCAAAGCCTCCAGAGCCCATCTAGTGCCTTTCCCCTACAGTTTTGCAATCCCATCCCCCTCGCCACCCACTCAACTCAGTTTAGCCAATTCATAATGGGGAATCACTGCTTCACTGGTGCTGCCCTGTTTCTACAGAGACCCCGAGAGGACAGAGAAGCTATTATGATTGATATGGGCCACAAGCTTCAAACCCAGCTGCCTAGAGTTCAGCTCCCACATGCAGATTTACGCAACTACATGGAAGTGCCCTGAATTTACGCAATTCTGAACATCTATAGTTCCCACTGCCGCAAGGGAGCTGATGTTACCCAGAACCTCATGGGAGCAGGGGTGGGGCAGATCAGGCCATTTTTATTTGGGTGCCTAAATCTGGATGTAGGAGCCTAACCTTAGGTACCTGGCTTTGAAAATATTAGCCCAAACTGTGCTAAATGCAGTGAAGGCCTAGAACTAAGCAGAACCACTGCCCTGAAAGAGTTTATCATCTAAAAGGATAAAATGCAGACAAAGGAGTGAAGGAAAGAAACACTGGGCAAAGAAGAGTGTACGGGCTGGAAGGAGGAACACACAGCTGCTAGCCATGGCTGTGCTATGAATCAGGTTAGTCTCTCAATATAGGTGCATTTTTTAAGTTACAATTTAAGACTGGGGGGGGTTAGCTATCTCGTATTGCAATGATATCTGAAGGGTTTTTATCGTTTGCAGCATACAACAGTTGGTGGTAGTAATTCAGAGTCACAGATCTTCTATGTGGATCATGTGGCACCCACTATATTCTTTTGAGTGGCAAGTATCAGATCATGCAGGGCTTTAAAAAAAAATCTATTCACCACTAGTGAATGGGGAGCTCTCTTTAGTTAGGGGAGGGAGGTGCTAAACAATAAATTTCTGCAGATCTCAATTTAAAACACTACCTTTCTAATGTAGTTTTAAAGAGCACCTTACAAATATATACAAACAAATACAGTATCATTTTCCTGAGCCTGCAGACAGCCTCAGTGCCTCTGCTGCTGCTGCTCAGGGCTTTCCCAAGCACCAGCACAGTAAAAAGTGATAGAACACTGATCAATTTCACAGCTGTGAAAATAATCATGGACATTTTCTTCTGCTGCTGCCCAAGGCTAGCAGCAGAAGCAGGAAATGGAGCTACTCACAGGGGACAGCAACAATAGCAGAGGAATACACCCTCTGCAGCAGCTAACAAGGTGGGGAGGGATAGAGAGCAGATACCTCATTTCACCACAGGTTTGCAATTGGAGGGCAAGCAACCTAGAAGGTGATATGACAAAAATGGTACTCTCAGGCAATGTCCAGGCAAAGCATTACAGTACCCTCCTTCTTCCCAGCAGGATTGAGCTGGACTTTTCACCAACACATCACTCCAGGGCCTTGCTGGTGCCCTTGTAACCCAGATTTCACACTAGCTCCTGACTAGGAAGCGTAGTCCTCTGGTTGGTAGGTGTCTGGTAAATTCTGCAAGCCCTATGTTAATGCACCAATAAAGAACTATTGAAAGGAACAGAAATGGGATATCACAAGTGAAACAGAGAATTCCTTACGCCTCACTGAATAGAAAACAGACTAACATGAATGGAATTGCATGTGGGGAAGATATGCTTTTAGGTAATGGGAGATCCAGCTTTCATCTAGCATAATTAGGACATTCAGTCTAGTTTTTCATGTTGGTTTGAATAGGGGTATTTTCTTTGAAAACCACTCCTTTACATCAATTCAAGAACAAGAGATGTGTTAGTTTACATAGGGCTGTCAAACACACATCACACAGGGAAATCTAGCAACACGTTACCATAATTAGCATAAAAGCCTGGCAATTATTTTACCTACAAATACTCAGCAGTTAATGTTCAGCAGGATTTGTGTCAATCTCCCTTCTTGAACTGGGATGAGAAAAACAAATTCTAATGATATGTTTAGCTTGGTCTGCTTTCAGTTACTTAGTACATAATAATCCCTAATGCTTATAATAATAGAAATACCTAGCTCTTGTACAGCACTTTTTAATCCATAGATCTGTAAGTGCTTTATCCCCATTGTACAGATGGGGAAACTGAGGCACAAGCAGGTACCTACGGTTTCCAAGCAAACCAGTAGCAGAGCTGGGAATAGAACTTTAGCCCCAATTTAGTGCTCTAACCACTAAACCATCCTGCATCTCTCTTGGCATCAGTAGTAGCTCAGCAAGTTACTGTAGTCACCAATCTTGCTATATCCCCCAATTTTCCATGAGTAGTTCAGTGAAGGACTCCACACATGTATAAGTCTCTGGAGGACAGGAGCCTTAGTTTCCAGAGTTCACTGCTGGGGAGGTTTTCAGTCCTGATAACTATGGCAAGTTCACAGGCTAGCACAGAAATGACTTTGAATATAATACAAGCGCTGCAATTTGCTATTCTAGATCATATATTCATCTCATTTTGTACCATGAACATAATACAGACATTTGCACCCAAGCAGCCAAAGAAAACCAAACCCTGACCTGCCAAATTAAGTATGTCCCATGTGGCTCCTTTGGGGAAGAATTTCTTCATATTTATGGCCCACTGGTAATCACTCCATCTCTCCTTCCAGGCCTGGAGAATGGCCTGTTTTAGATTGACAACCTTCATCTTTCTGTTCTGAAAGGGAGGAAAAAGATACTGCAGTTTGTTCACAACGGGCATTTCTCACCCGTTCCCCTCATAGACTCCTCTCACGCCTGCCTCTCCCTGGGGTTCTATAAGGTAGGCCATCTTCTGTTTCTATAACAAAAGATTCACTTCACAGGAGGCAGTGGTGCCTGGCTGGCACAGGAGACTCGGAGCCAGAACTCCTCAGCTCTGTTCCCATGATAGGAGAGAGACTGCAGTCTACTGGTTAGAGCAGGTGGGTGCCGGGAGCCAGGGCTCCTGGGTTCTATTCACGCCATGAGGAAGGGAGCGTTGGGTGCTGGGGGCAGGACTCCTGGGTCCCCTTCCAGTTCCCAGCTCTAGGAAACAAGGGGGCCTCGTGTTTAGAGCAGGAGGGTAGGAACCCAAGCTCCTGGGCTCTCACCCCACCTCTGGGCAGGGGCAGGCACCTGTGGCTAGAGCTGGAGGAGTGAAGCCCCCACATCTCTCCCTTCCTCCATGGGGCAGTCCCAGTGGGAGCAGGGGGGGAGTGAGCCCCATCTCCCATCAGAACCCCCTGAACGTGCTTATGGGGGAAGAGGGCAGCCTCCCCCTGGAAAACACCCGGGTCTCTCCTCCAGCCCGCTCCCCCCCAGGACAAACACCCGGGATCGCTCCCCCCATCTTGAAAAACACCCGGGTCTCTCCTCCAGCCCCCCCCCGGAAAAACACCCGGGTCTCTCCTCCAGCCCCCCCAGGAAAAACACCCGGGATCTCTCCCCCATCCCGAAAAACACCCGGGTCTCTCCCTGCCCCCCTCACCTTCCAGCCCCCGCGTTCACCAGCCAAAACAGCACCTCCTCGTTCAGCCCCTGGGCTCCACCATCTTGGCACCTACTAACAAGCCCGCCCCTGATTGGCTGGAAGAGCGCCCCGCGCCGCGGAGGCTGCTGGGAGTTGTAGTTTCTCGAGGCGGGCTGCACCAGGGTGGGGCTTTCTCTGGCTGCCGGCGGGGACGGAGAGTCTGGGGTGGGTCTGGGGTGGCGGAGTCAGGGTGTCGCAGCCAGAGACTTCGGGGCCATTCCTCTAATATTGAGGGCGGGGGATTTTCCAGCCTATGGAAAATTTGTAGGGTTTTTAATGTTATTTGCGTGATTATTTCTTTGTGCCCCCTTTCCCGCTGGATTCTAGAAACAGCCAGCCCTTGGCAACTGGTGGAGGAATGGGGTGGAAGCATGGGGTGGGGTTGAAGCATGGGGTTCATGGGGGGCCCTGGAGTTCATGCCCCCCCCCAGCCAGAGGGGCTGTACCACCCCACCCCAAGAAAGATTCGGCATGCATTGTTAATTTCTTTATTTCCGGTAGTCTGTGTCCAGTGCCAGGCACTTCCCAAACATGCAGGAAGGCCAGCACCAGCTCACAATCTGAGGAGTCTGCAATGTCACCACTCTCTCCTCCAGTCGATGGTTTTCAAGCTGTGGCCGCCGAGCAGCCGGCTGGGCCTTGGCTTTGCGCAGAGTTCCGGCTGGGCACGTGGGACACGGATTGGCTGGGCTCTCCTCATTTCCAACGGCTGCACTACGGTAAAAGATGCTAGACATATGTTTAATAACTCAATCAATATCACTTTCCCCAAGCAAGCAATCACTCTGGCAACCACAAAGATGAGATCCATAGATTCCCAGGCCACAAAGGCCTATTGTGATAATCTAGTCTGACCTGGATAACAGGCCAGGAAATATCCCCCACATCATGCCAAAAGCATCTCTCTTAGAAAAATAATCCAATCTCGATTTAAAGTTTGCCAGTGATAGAAAACCCCCATGGATGTGATAGGGAATGGGAAAGGAGATGGGGGACCAAGTGATGGAGAATGGGTGGGGAGATTTCCTTGTCCTCTCCTGTCTGTACCCATCTCTTGCCTCTTGCATTATACTAAGGTTGTAAACACCTTGGGGGAGGGATTATCTTTTTCTTCTGTGTCTGTACAGAGCCCAGCACAATGGAGGGCAATACAGATGATAAATAATAATAAAATGGGGGGGCAGGCTATGGCGAACGGGAGGGGAGGTATTTACATGAAGGAACATTTGGGAGCCCTTTTCTGAGATAAATTGGAATATCTCAGTATCTGCACCCACCCTTTGCCCCTCTGTACACTTACCGTAGGGAAGGTGCGAATACAGAGGGAACGTTCTTTCGTTCTCTAGGACGACAGACAGGTGTGTAAGGGGAAAGCGCTCGCTTTCCAGTCTGGCGCTCACATCTCTATCCAAGCCCTCTGGGTAAGGGAGGCCATCTGAAGGGGCAGACCTGACAGATGTTTTTGGATCCTCTTCCTTCCCTTCCCCGTCTCAAGGGGACGTGGAAACGCTGGGATGGGAATGTTCTGCCACTGACACATGCATGATCAAAATATTTGTGCAAAGCCCTAGATTGATTCACATGCTGGGACCCGTTGTCTGCACGGGCCTCACCAATCAGAACAAGACAGAGCATTGCATACTGGGACCTGTCTCCACAGGCCGAGCTGGGACATGTTCTCCTGGCATAGGAGCTGCAGTTTGTGTTGGAGGAATGGCTGCACTTGGTGCTGAAGACAGAATCAAAGCCACTGTCTCGGCTATCCACTCCCAGGTTCATCCCAGCCCAGGCTGGCTTCCGGCTGATCATTCTTCATTCCCCATCCCCTTCGCTGCTTACTGCTTCATTGGGCCTTCCAAGAAAGCCCTGGCCAGAGTGATTTGGGAAGGGATGTTGACTCAGCTCCAGGATGATGCAGTGACTAGGGCAGTGAATTGGGACTCTGAAGAGCTGGGTTCTCTTCCTCTGCCCTGCTGCGTGACCTTGGCGGGTCACATCCCCTCTCCGAGCCCAGTCCCCCCATTCTCAGTCTAGCTAGACTGTAAGATTGTTGGGGCAGGGATTGTGTTTGTACAGCATCTAGCGCAGCTCAGCCTTGGTCTCACTGGAGACCTCGAGGCATTGCCATAATACACATGGTAAATAATAACAGGGCCTACTCCAGGAGCCAGGATTTCTGGGTTCATAGATTCAAATTGCATCATCTCAGTTTCCCAATCCTTGGAGAGGGGATAAGGACGCCTGTCTCACCCAGGGGATGTTGGCGCGACCCACCGCAACCACACCACTCTTGGGGAGGGGCTAGAGGAAGGCAAAATATTATTGACACACCCATAGTTGGCGCCCTGCCGACTCTCAGAATTCCCCGGCAGAACCCAGATCCTCAGAACAAAAGCCCAGGCCCAGAGTGCTTAAGTTAGAGGAGACTCCCCATTCGTTTTTAACGACACAGGGGCCTAAGACACACCGAAGTGTCATTCTGATTCAATCCAGTAGGGGGCAGTGATGTTGTCCACATGTACAGCCCAGTCCATCACAATGTGATTACTGCTCTGTCCAAGGCAGAGCTTCTGGATCGGTGCAGCCGCTCCAGATCGCCCCCCGAGCCCTACAGCGGCATTTTGCCAATGGGGCCCAGCCCCGCAGCGGTCCTGTGCCCACTAACGGGCTCCCAGTCGCACAGCTGGATTGTCCGTGCCTGTGCACCTGTTCGGCACATTACTGCAGTGGGAGCTACAAAGGGGAATGCTCTGGCCTTGCGGTGGTGGAAAAAAGGGGAACTCTCCCCCCTGGATAGCAGCAGTGGGCGCTGGGCTGATCTCTTTCTTCTCTCTCTCTCCTGGCATCTGTTCCCCCCACAAACTGCCATACACCTCCCCAGGCCGGCTTGCTGGTGTGCGCACATCACCTGATCTCCCTCCCACTAAACCCAGTGCCTGCCAGTCACGAGCCCTGCGCTCACAACAGAGAACAGTGCTGTTCGCCATCTGCCCGGAAAATTGGGCAGCGGCTTGGAAGGGAAACCTGGAGTAGGAGCTGTGTCCCTGGCAGTGTTAACCCAGCGAGCTGCCAGCTCCGTGCGAGGGCTCGGTTTTTACATTGCTACCACCATGCGTTGGGCTGGGCAAGGCCAGAACCCGGTGCCATGGGTGTGTCAGTGGGGGATTCTGGCCCGGGGCTCCAGGGCCGTTCTCGAGGATCCTGCATCTCCAGGATGCAGGAGAGGCCTCGTGTGCAGGCTGCACCGAGCAAATTCCAAGCGGCATCAAGACAAAGCCAAGAAGCAGATTCGGGCCCAGCTCAGAATCGGGGCTTGCCTTGTGACGACAAGGTTCCTGGGCATAAGGTGGCAGCCTGGTTTTCAGAGGTGCCTGACGCTTACCTGGGCTCCAGCGGGGCCTGCGGGCGCCCAGCAGTCTGAGCTAGTTCCCAGCTTCGCCGTAGGGGCAGCCGACTGAGCTGTGACCAGCGGCCAGGACCCCGGGGCCCCTGCTGTGACCTTGGGCGAGACCCTCCTCTTCTCTGACCTGTAGGTTCCCCATTGGCAAAGCACCCCAATGCTGCTGCCTGAGCAGAACGCTGGCCACGCTCGAGAAGAACATTGCACCAAACCGGCGGGGGTGCCTGGACGGAATCACAAACTTCTTGGCTGTGTGTCATAGTCCCTCTACTGCTCGAAGAGATTCGCCTGGAGCTGCCGCGCAAGAGGCCTGGGCTTTTGGGACTGGACTCTCAGAGACCGAGCACCAGTCAGCTGCGAATCCCCACGCTGGAGCCGCACAGAGACAGCCAGTTCGGCTTTCGTTTCCCCTCTTGTGGCGGTGGAACGCATGGTTCTTTCTCTGACCTCAGCCCAGCTGCAGGGAGCAAATGGCTGCGACGTGGAATAAGAATCAGCCCACGTGGTTTCAGAGCTCTCGCCCTTCACTGATTCTGTCTCTTCCCCTCGAGGGTCCCTGTCTGCTGCCCTGACCCCCTCCCACAGCCCTGGCACAGAAGATGGAGCAGAATATGGCATCCTGAGCGTCCTGAGGGCACGGCCCTGATGGTCCCTCTTCACCTGCCTTTCCCCCCTTGCTTGTGTTACAGGAGAACCCTGGGACTGCTCAGGGCCCGACACAGGGGGAGACAGCCCCTGTCCTGTGTGCTCACAGGCGGGCGAGCGTTCTGATCTCCGTGCAAGGACTCGCCCGCAGTCACGCACCCGAGTCCTGTCTTGTGCGCTGCACCCAACCTGCTGCCCCCAAGACGCAGCTCAGAGTGCACCCTGGGAAGCGCCCACTCGCAGCAGGGTGTGTGTGAATGCAGGACTCCAACCCCTGCCTCGGCTGGGCCATCCTGGTCAGCAAGGCTGGGGCAAGGAGACGCGGGCCCTGATCATGCCCGCGCTGCCCCTGCCATCAGCAGAGGGTGCCCCCCTCCAGGGCAGCTGTGCCTGTCCCCAGGAAAGCAAGCACTGGAGCAGCCTGGATCACACCGCGGGGCTCCGGGCCCAGCCCTGCTGTGCTACGAGCTGAAGGCAACGCCCCGCTGCCTTGGATGAGGCCTGCACCTCACCTGAAAACGCTGCTGCTGCTGCTGAACAGCAGAGAGAGATGGGAGGGCCCTGTGCCCCGTGATGCCAGGTCCCCGGGCTGGTTCCCCCAGCCCCCGGGATCCCGCTGCTGCCCTGGCCCTAGGCTCTGAAATACGCCAGCTGCAGCCGCAGCCCGCGGGAGCCATCGCTGCCACAGCGTGGGTGCTGCCTACACACGTGCAGCCGCTGCCAACGCCGGACGCAGGCACCCTGGGGCGAGAGGTGTGGGGGGGCTGCAATCCATGCGTCCCCCCCCCCGCAGACAATGCAGGGCTGTTCTCAGCCCCAGGATTCTGCCTGCAGCCAGCAGAGGGTGCCGTGCAGCTGGGCTCCCCCCGGCTGTCCCTGGCACCCCGGCTGTTCCCAGGCACCACCGCGGGCCCTTGTTTATTGTTCAGCCCAGCTCCTTCCCCAGGAGGCGGTGGGGGGGGAGGGTTCTGCGGAGAGGCTGCAGCTGTCAGCTGAGCTGGCGTCTGTCCAGCATGGCTCTGGGGGGGCCATTCAACAGGCTGGGAAACAGCCTCCGCTTCCTACACTCGTGCTATGGCACCAACAGCCCCGTGCGGGCCGGAAGGACCTGCCTGCCCCCAGCAACCCCAGCCCTGGGCTCCCCCCACCCCTCCAGCTTTGCCGGTGCCCCTCAATCCCAACCCAGAGCCCCCTGCCATCCCAGTCCAGCCTTACACAGATCTGCACAAAGTGGGTCGCGGACAAGCCAGCCAGATGCAGCAGGCATGTTTGTTCTCTGTCTGTGGCTAAAGGTGGCCATTCAGTGGCAGGTTGGAGACCAGCACCTGTGAAAGCCAGGGCTAGAACGGGTGGGGATTAGGTGCCCCCGGGCTGCCCCCTCCATGTTCTGTGCTGGGCAGGAAGGGGGAGTCAAGCATTTACCCCAAGCCACGCTGGCTTCTTGCCCCTTTGTTGCACGGCTTCCGCTCTGGCTCTAGGACCTACTGGCCGAGCTGCAAGCACAAAACGTGACAGGAGGGATGGGCCTGGCAACTGCTGCACTGGGGGGGAGAGAGGCCATGGCCATGAAGAAACGAGGAAGAATTTCAGAATACAAGCGGGGCTGGGTGCCCTATAGGGCCCCCACCACCACACCTTGGGCCCCTTGTAGCTTTGAGGGCGGCTGGAGGGAGAGACAAGACGGAATTGTTCCTCAGGAGCCTGCATTTATGGACACGTCTGAGGAGCTCAAAGCACTTTGCAGACATGATACAGTTGGGGAAACTGAGGCAGAGAAGACTCACCCACGCTCTCACAGAGACAGAGGTGGGCACCTCTGGCAACAAAATCGGGCACTGGGTTCCTGAAGATCCTTAGTCCCTGCTTACGCGCTTGCCTGCAGAGAAGGGAAAGGCCCAGCCCCGTGAGCCGGCTCCGTGCTCACCCAGAGAGCCCCTCTGGGCGGGTGCGGGCGGGCGGGAGCCATCCCGGGGCTTTGGCAGGCTGTGAATGAGTCACGGCTCCCAAGCCCCGGATGAGGCCGGGGTCAGCAGCTCGGGAGCAGCTGGCCAACGTCAAGCATGTTCCGCAGAGTCAGCAGGCGAACAGCTGGGGGGGCCGGACGCGGTGCTTGGGGGTCAAATATTTGGGTCGTTACAAACGCGACGTCGGGAACAAAGAAAGAGGCTCCGAAAACACAAAAGGGTCCCTGGGTCCAGCTGCAGAAACGGCCCAGAGCCTTGGCTTACTAACACAAGGAGGATGAAAAAAGGCCCCCTGAGGGTCTGCCAAGCTGGTGACTGCTAGGGGAGAGCCCGCCCCGAGCCTCCAGCCCCTCCCTGCAGCACTGTGCCCCGCAGCGCAGCCCTGGGCTCCCCCAGCTCTGCCAGGGACCCTGCCAAATGCATTGACCCACGGTAGCCTCCATCCTCGCCGGTGCCGGTTGCACCGTCACTCTAGACCCCTGCCCGCGGCACTGAGCAGTGAAGGGCACCTCGCCCTTCATCAGACAGCAGCAGCTGCAACGCCAGGCAGGGTCCGAGCAGCATGGGGCTCAGCTCTGGGGGCATGCGCTGCTCACACAGGGACTCGGGGCGGGGGAGCAGAGTCGAGCAGCCAGAGCAGGGCTGGGGACTGGGTGTCAGGACTCCTGGATCCGGCCTCCGCTCTGTCAGTGACTCGGCCTAGGCTCCGCACGTGTCCTGCCCTGCCTCGAGAGCTTGATGGACACCTGCCACCGCGACCAAGTTTTGCCCCAGCCAGTCACTTAGCTGCTGACCCCAGCCCCGCGCTGGCTCCGGGGACATGGGGAGGACACTGCCCCCACGTGCCCCTGGGACAGACAAGGAAACTGGGGCACAAAGACTTGCTCTCAGTAGCTGAGCTGGGAATGGAACCCAGGAGTCCTGGGCACATGTGCCTTATGCCCAAACCCTGACGGAGGAACGTCTGCTTGGCCACCGAAGCCTGTGGGCTGTTTAGAGCAGCACAGGGATGGATTTAAGGCTGGGGGCGAGGGATGGTCACCCCAGAGAAAAGCCCCATCTCCATGGGGAGCAGGGGACAATCCTGGGGGCCAGATGGGCCCTAGGGGTTCCCTGTCTCCAAAATCCATGGTTAGGATTCCCCAGCTCCCCTGGGGGACCCCAGCCTTTCCCTGTCATGCCACGGGCCCGGCGTAGGGGAGGAGGGCACATGGACCTCCCCTCCCCCAAACGATCTTCAAGGGGCCCCAGATGCTTGTCAGAAAGGCCAAAATCACCAGGCCCAGTGAAATCCGGAGCCAGCAGCCAGAGGGGCCAGCTTCACGGGCTTCCCCCCAGGGATTCCCTGAGCCCAGCAGCTCTGATGCCTGGAGGGTTGGCATCAGCACGCTGCTCCTGCAACAGCGCTGCCAGCGCCCAGGCCCCATCTCGCCCCGCTCACAAGGGACGTGGGGGCGGCTCCCAGGGCCAGGACGTGGGCCCCGGGGCTCGTTGACCCCGGGAAGCGCATGAGGGAGGGGAACGAGAAGGGGGTGAGGGGGAGGGCAGAGCTCCTGTTGTGTTTGGCTCCGGAGGATGCCCGATCCAGGGGTCCCAGGGCCCAGCCCAGGGAAGGGGAGGTGAAGAGCTGGGGGTCCAGGTGTCGGTGATGGGGCAGGGGGACGTGAGCAGCGCAGCTGGGAATCCCGTCACACAGAGAGCTGGGAAACAGCAGTGGGGCCCATCTCCTGTGCCGCTGTGCCAGGCTGACTCCTCACCCTCCCCGGCCATGGCTGGGCCCTCCTGGACACTGGGGGAGGGACCAGTCTCCTACAGCCCTCCCTTGCGTGGCAGGAGCAGGAGGCTATGTTCTAGAGCAGGGAGTGTGTTCTAGAGCAGTGGCTGGTTGTGCTAGAGCAGGGCATACACTCAGAAGAACACTTCCCGGCGCTCCAGCGTCAGGCCATGCCCAGCGGCCCCAGCCTCCAGCCAGGAACCATGTCCCAGCCCAGTTACAGGGGCTGGGGAGGCGCGGGAGCTGCCAGCCCGGGGGGGAGCCACCCCAGCCATTGCACTGATGAGAAATAACAAAGGCCACTTAATTCCTGGCCTTAATTATTCATCCGGGCCCGGCGGAGCAGGGAGCCACAAATCCCCGATTCTGGAGCCGGGATTAAAGGGATTTGGACGCTGCCTTGCCGGCTGGTGGAAGTAACTCGTGGCGAGGGCCGCCAGCGCTGGAGGAGCGCGGAAGGGCTGGTGGGTATTAATAAGGACAGATTTCCTGTGACCAGGGCTACGCACGGGGCCCTCTGCACGGCTGTCAGCTGCAGGCCGGGGGGCTGGGGGGAGGCTGTAATCAGACACTTGTTCTTCCCTGCTGATGGGCACTGGGGTGGCGAGGCCCTGTCCAAATACTCTCTGATGGCCCTACAGAAGGATCTGGGCCCAGCGCCCCCAGCCCCCCGGGAGAAGCCCTTTCGGAAGGGCAGTGAGAGCTGAGGCCCCCCCGGGTGGCCCCTCTCCCGGCCCGCTCTGTGCCCACGTTTCCCACGCAGTGCTCAGGATGTCTCCGTCACCAGGCTGGTTCCCGCTGGCAGCCCTGCCGGGGTCCTGCCAACGCCTGCACCCGCCAGGTGATGAGGGCCGTGGGGGGGCAGCACACTTCGCTGTGTGGGGCTGGGCGCAGCACAGGGAAGGAGTTGGAGGGGAGGCTGCGGTTCAGGGTTGAGGGGCACTGGCAATGGGGGCAGGAACGGTTCCTAGTGGGCTGTTGGGGGTGAGGAGGGAGGTGTTAGCTGCCAGTTCCCTTTTTAAGGTGAGGCCCCGCCCCCCGCAGCTGGGAATATCGGGGGGGTGGATTCATGCTCTGGGGAGCCCGTTGGATTCTCAGCCAACGGCCCCTTCCTGGGACCAGCCTTGGCAGGGAGCCCTGGCCCAGCTGCATCCAGCCCCCCTGGCAGCCGGCGCCAGGCTCCCACGGCCCAGGCAGGGGAGAGCTCCAGGGGGCTCTGGCCGTTCCCATCCTGCAGACATGGGGACTGTGGTCCCGTGGGGAGCCGGAGGCAGTGGGCCCCCCCAGCGCCGCAGGGGTTAATGGTCCTCCCCACAGGGTGCCGAGGGGAGACAGATGCCGGGAGCAGCTGGGGGCTGGGACCAGGGTTGTTCCTGGGTGCGGTGGGAACCATCTAGGGACCCTGAGATCAGGCGTCCCCCGTGCTGGAGATAAGTGATGGGCGACCAAGTCCTTTGTGCCCAGGTGGCTGATTCAAAAACCAGGCCAGGGTGATGGGGGCTCTGGGCCTCAGGCATTGGTGCCAAGCTGTCCCAAGCGGCTGAAGGAGACCAAGCACCACCCGCCCACCCCCCGGGCTGTGGGCCAGCTGCAGAGAGAGCTCCCGCTGGGGGGGGGGGAGAGCAGAGAAGCGTGAGGCTGCTGGGGCCCACGGCTCACGGCCTGGGTGTGGTGCGCGGGGGGGGCTGGGTCTGTCCTCCAACTGGGAGCAGAGCACCCAGTGCAAACCACTCAGGGTCACCAGCACTGAGGCCACACCCCTCCCAGAGCCAGGGATGGAACCCAGGAGTCCTGGTGCCCTTCCCCCATCCCCAGGCTGTCTCCCTGAGACCCCCATCAGCAGCCCATAATGTTTCTCTTGCGTCCCAGGCCGGGGGTCCGTGGTGGGGAATTGGACAGGGGGGTGGGGTCCCGGCAGGGTTGCAGTTTATTGGGTGTGAACCATTTCCTTCCCAGGATGAGTTCCCGGCAGGAAGCAGGGGATGCTGGGATATCACTTGCTCTCCTAGCCCCTTGCCCCCCCCCCTCTGCCTAGGCCTACCCTTTGTGATCAAGGCACAGCCCTGCCCCGTGCCTCAGTTTCCCCATCGGTAACGGGGGCAAAGGCAGCCTTTTGACGAAAGCCTGGGTTGCAATCGTTAACACCCCATTTTACAAATGGGGAAACTGAGGAACTGAGCAGGAAAGAGTCATGCCCAAGGCTGAGCAGCTAATCAGGCAGAGCTGAGACTAAAACACAGTAGTCCTGGCTCCCAGTGCCCCCCCACCTTTGCCCCACACGCAAGCTGCTGTCTGGTTCCTGGCACTCGTCCCGGCAGCCACAACCCCCCCAGCAGCTGGTCCCCCAGCCATTGTGCAACTTCCTGGGTGGCTCCAGACAGAGAAGCAACTGGTTCCATGCAGACGCCCACAGCCAGAACCACGCGAATGGCCTGTCCTGTCTGGGACGCCCCAGGTCTGGCCATTCCTGGGCCCTGATGCAGCGTGGCTGCCCTAGGCCATGGTGTGGCTGAGGGACAGGGCCAGCTGGGTACCCTGCACCCCGTGTGGAAGGGAAAAGCCACAGTCACCTGCTGAGTCCCCCAAAATCATCCTCTGTCTGGCTCGAGCCCTCCCCTCAGGGCTCCACAACACCAGTGCTAGCCAAGCAAACTCAGGGAAACTGAGGCACAGAGTGAGGGGCTGTGACCTCCCAAGGCTGCACAGCAGGGAACAGAACCCAGGAGTCCAGGCTCCCAGGGGTGGCTGGGAAAGTGACCCTCAAATGGCGCTGCTGAGCAGCTACTAGGCCCCACCCCAGAGGTGGGCGCATTCAGGGCTGGTATTCCCTCAGCGTCTGAGGATGGGTCTGGCATGGCTGGCGCTACAGAGATGAGCTGTTCCATGCCCTGTCGGCCTCCTGCCAGCCTGGCTGGTGGGTCAGTTGCAAAGGAAGTGGCTACGGCTCTGCCGCCTCCTGGTTTAGCCTGTGATGGTGGATCCCTGCAGCAGAGAATGCCGGAGGGACCCAGTTGGGACGCGTCTCTCCAATATGCACTAGCCCGGAACAAGCTCATTAAAATTCATCCTGCAGCTCTGCATCCGCGGGTCTGTCTATATATAGCCAGGGCCCCGGTGGAGCAGCCTGCGCAGCTGGGGCTGCTGGTTCAGTCAGAAACTACTGGTGAGGCTGGATTTTGGGGTCCATGTCCTGAGATCTGAGCTCATCGTGGGTTATAGGAATCTGCGCCACACCTCACCTGACCCAGAGCCCCTGCTGGCCCAGCCCTGGCCCGCCCCCCAGGCAGACGCCCACAGCTAGCACCACGGGAACGGCCTGTCCTGTCTGGGATGTTACCCCTCAATCCCGACCTGCAGCCCCCTCATATCCCAGCCCTGGGCTCCCCACACACACAGCTCTGCCAGTGCCCCCCAGTCCCAACCCGCAGCCCCCTGCTAGCCCAGCCCTGGGCTTTCCAGGGCAATGTCCTGTGCCAGCCTGCATAAACGCCCAAAGCAGTTTGGAAAGTCATCCATTTCCAGTCCCAAAATCCTGAGACCTCCAGCTTCCCAGCCCCTCATTGCCACCACATGCCAGGAGATACTGCCTGAGGACTGGCTGATCTCTATCGAAACCACAGGGCCCTTTGACGGACAGCTGTCTATCACCTACTGGACGCAGGTGTCATCCCAGCTGCCCTCTAACTGGGCAGGAGGGAGGTTGGATCTCGCCCAAAACTCCTTGGCAGTCGCCTCAGGAGTGAATTTGCAGTGAGACCAAGAGCCAATCCACAGGCTTCAGGGCCAGAGCTGAGAGGTAGGGCTGCAGTCAGGAAGGAATTACCTTTCCCCCATCCCTGCCCCTGCCCTATGGGGTCACTTTCTGCCTTCCTCGGGGCCAGTCACTTTAGGGAAGGGAGGGTGTTGAGCAGCGGGTGCTGGGAACCAGGATTCCTGGATTCTATTCCCAGCTCTGCCCCCAAATCCCTGGGTAAATGTGGGTGACCCCCTTCCCTACTGCATGCCTCAGTTTCCCTCTCTCAAACATGGAGCTAATGATCCCGCCGCACCTCCGGATCTCAGCTCTCCAGTGCAGACAAGGCCCTTTGGGATCCGTGGAGGGGAAGCCTGGGGGCTGGCCTGGGGTTATGCTCACTGGAGCATCCCCGCGGGCAGGGCCAGGGCCCATGACCAGCACAGTACAAACTAGGGGATCTGTGGGGACACCGGACTCCCCCATGCCCTGCCGAGCAGGCCCTTCCCCAGAGGATGAGCTCAGCCCTGGCTGGGTCCTTATCGCAGCCAGACGCCGCCGCAGACACAGCTTATTTGCAGAGGATAAAGTGTACGGTACAGTGAGGGCTCGTGGCGGGGGGTGGGTGGGGGGGAGCTGCACGGCCTCACGCCCTCCCCCACACTGGCTCGCTGCCTCCAGTGCGGGGAGGGGGCCACGGCCCCTGTTGGGGGAAAAGGCAAAGCAACTGGAGGGTACCAGGGTCCAGCTCCCAGCATTGGGGGGAGGAGGAACAGCTGGCAGCCTCTTGAGCCCTCCCCCCACAGCTGGCCGGAGAGAGCCCTCACCCACTTCCCAGGGAGACTCACTGTGCGGAGGCAGACAGGGATGGACAGCAGAGAGCAGCCTGGTGGGCGACAGTGCCTCGCTCCCTGGCAGGGGTTTTGCACCCAGCCCTTGCCCAGGTGTGGTGTGCCATGGGAGGGCGGGTGGGGGGACACGGGGCTGGAGGGGCCCATTGGTCTGAGCCAGCTTCCCAGTCAGGGACTCGTTACCTCGCCTTGGGTTCCCCCATTACATAGCAGGGTCCCTGGCGCACACCCCTGCGTGCCAACCCATCCCGCGGCAGTGTGGCATTGGCCCTTTAAGGGCAGGCATTCTGGGACCTGTAGTGCCCAGAGTCCCCGAACGTGGGAGGAGCCGAAGCAATGCCTGCTGGGAGAGGAGACAGGGTATAAAAGCAAAGCTGCCCTAACAGCTGGTTGGGGTTGTTGTGTGAGCTGAGCTTTTTGTGGCGGGGGTGCCTCTGGGAGAGTGGCCACTAAACCTGCAGCCCCCCCCGGAAAGCAGAGCTGGAGGAAGGTGACAACTCTCCCTAGGATGTGGGGGGCTGAGTCCCTCCCCTAATGGTGATGGGAAAATGGAGATTTAATATCTTGGGGCCCCCTCCCTGCACAGCTTGTCCATGGCTAGCTGGGGAGGGGTGCTAACACCTGGGCTGGGGTGTGCAGTGAGGCAGGTGGGAGAAGAGCTGGCTGGGGGAAGCCTGGTGGGAGCCCAGGGGGGCAGGGGCAGCAGCCTTGACTGGGGGAGCTGCTCTAGCAGTGAGGGAGCAGAGCCCAGCAGGCTATGGGCACCTCTGGTTACTGGAACCCTGTCCCCAGCACAGCCCCTTGCTGTCCTGTGAGCCTGGCTCTCCCAGGCCCAAGAGCCCCTGGCTCAGCCACCCTACAGGCGCCTGGGGTGAGGGGCTGTGCTGGGGGCCCTGGAAACACAGTTCTTAGCAAGTGGGGCTCTGGTCTTTGACTCATGTCTACGGTCCTGTGCCATCGTCCTCCCCAGCGGGCACGTTCCCCATGATCTGGCCAGGCCTGGCACTTGTGGGGGGCTGGGGGCTGCAGACTAGGGGTGGCAGGGCACCCCTGCCGTATCACCCTTAGCTCCCCTGGGGCAATGCTGCTGGTGCCCCTTCAGTCTGATCTGCTGCCCTGGCTGTTTCAGCCCTGCAATCTCCATGCCCCTGGCTCTTCTGATCCCTTCAATCCTGACCTGCCCCCAAGGCACTAATTGTATGTTTCACCTGTGGGCCGAACTTTACAGGGGGGGAGTTTCCAGAGCTGTGAATTCCTTCGACCTGATATTCACCAACGCTCCAGAGGTGAGAGAGCCTGCTGCCCTGTAATCGATGCCCCCTCCCCTTGGCCTGCACATGCCTCCCCCCGTATCCCATCTCCTCCCTTCTGAGCAAGATCTGAGCCTGGCAGCATCTTCAGAACTGCGGTGCATCTCTGTGGCCTCTGCACAGGGTGCCTGGCTCTGAGGAGGTACCCATGTCCTACCAAGTGCCCTCCCTCTGCCCATGTGTGGACTGGCTGCCTTCTGCTTTGGAGGTGGCAGCGGCAAGGAAGAGGTGGCAGTGGGCGCTGGGACTGCTTTGGGGTGCCAAGAAAGGGGATAGTGCTCTGTGTCTCAGGGTATCACCTTTCAATGCCCTTCCCTTCTCACCTGCCTTGCTGACCTAGACACCCGCCACCCGGGAAACTTCTCTGCAGACTAGCTGTGGGTTTGCTGCACCCAGCATTAAAATGCAGCCACTTCTGAGGTGGGGTGCAATGCTGTGTGGCAGTTCAGTCCAGGAGGGGGCCATGTTCAGCTGATGCCGCAGTGGGGGCTTTGGGAAGGCAGAACTGGATTAGTCGAGTTGGTATATGGCCAGGATCCTATCACGTTTACCATCTCGCTTGAGAGAGGCACCAAGCCTGGGCCCAAGTGCCATGGCTCAGCAGAACCTTGGCCTAGTATCGGCTGAGCAGCACCCGCCGCAGCCGATGGCTGCCTCTATCCTAGACTCAAGGGGACATGTAGCAGCTGCAGGCCCAGCATGGACCCTCTAGCAGCCAGCCCCCATCCACAAGCAGTGGAGCTGGCAGGCAGGCAGGCAGGATGCACGCTAACACCTCTGACTTGGTGCAACCTCCGCTCCCCTCAGCCCGTCTGTACCCCTGGAGTTTGGGGGAGGGGGCAGGAAAGCCGACATCTTCACCACAACAAAGGGATTGTGGTTGCTCCCCTCTGAGATCAGAGCTCTCACCCAAGAAACCTCAAAGCGCTGGGCTCTAATCCTGGCTCTCCTCCTGGCGCATTTTCTCACTGACTGATTTATGTGTGTGTCTGTGTGAGAGTGCGTGGGCGCCCCTCTGTGCGTATGAACGTGGCTGTACCTCTGTGCGTCTGGGTGTGCGTTTGTGTTTGCATACCAGAATGCACTTATCTCTGCATGTGTGAACACGTGTGTTTGCAAACCACGTATGTTGCTACATCTCTGTGTTTGTGTGTGCCTGCACGCACAGGGGTGTGCCTGCATTTGTTTTGCATGCTCTGCACGTGTGTCTGCATGCTCCAGCATGTTTCTCTGCATCTGTGTGTTTGCACATCGCCGTGCATGTCCATATCTCTGTGCACATGTGGGAAATCACTGTCTCTTGTCTGGTTCCAGTCTGCTGCCCCTGGTTTTCTTAACTGTCCATGGACTTTCTCCAGCCAATTTCATGGACCGTGGACAGGTTCTGCTCTCGGTCACACTAGGGTGTGGGCCCAGGGAAGGCTCTGGATTTACCCTGGTGTAACTGAGATGAGCATCTGCCCCCTTCTGTCTCTGCACGTGCCCAGGCACCTCTGCCCACTTAGCCCCAGCTTCCTTGAGGCCTGCTCTCTGAACCATCCTCCCCTGGCTTTTCCAACTGTCCCAGCACTGTGGCCCCCAGGGTGACATTAGGCCAGTGCCAAGGACTTTGGTGTCTGACCAGAAGAGGAATTCCGCTGAGCTGCTGTGCTGAGAGCACCGCCGGTCACACTAACTGATCCCATCCCAGCATTTCCTGAGCCTTCCCCGGTGCTTGGTCCGAATTCATCTGCTGCCTCAACTTGCCCACAGACTGTAAAGTCCTTGGTGCATGGGCCATCTCGTGTTCGGTGTTTGCGCAGGGCCTAGCACAGTGGGGCCTGGGGCTCTGAGGCACTATCGTAATCCAGCGCATCCTCATCCTCCCCCAACTTTCAGCTCTGGCCTTCCTCTCACAGCACGGTTGGGAGGCTTAGCTCCTTCCCCTTCCCGCGAGGGACAGCAGCCCAGTCTCCCCTTTATGAAGAGGTTCTGCTTTATCTGGTGGTGTTTATTACCACGAAAAAGACAATTAACCTGCATGCTCCTGTCTCCAAAGGGGCTTCATAAATATTAACTAATCCTGGGAGCTGCAAAAAATTGAGGCCCAACCAGTGTCTAGGCGCTGTAGAGGACGGATCTCCCAGGCCTAGTGCGCCGAGCCTTCCTGCCTCAGAACCCAGGCCCCCTCCTCCTGTGCTGCAGCAGAATTTCTGGTCAGCTGTGAGCCGCACTGGGGCTTTTATTATCTGGCTTGCAGAAACAGCTGGGAGCCCTAGTTCTGGCCCGGGACCCCATTGTGCTGGGCGCTGTACAAACACAGACCCTGCCCCAAAGGGCTTACCATGCACAAGAAGCCAGACCACAGGCAGAGTGGGGAGCACACAGCAAAGGGACTAGGACACACAGTGGAACACCTCTCATTGCAGCCAGCAGAGGGCAGCAGGGTGCACGCACCACAGGCGCTAATCAACCCCATTGGCTGGTAACTGGGGGAAACTGAGGCGCTGAGAGGTGGACGCCAGGGCGGGGATTGGAAAGAGAACCCAGGCGTCTTGACTCCCCCTCCCCACGGTTTTGCATTCAGGCTCCTCTACTCCAACCCCTGGGTTCTCGGGGTAAGGTAAGGGGGCTGTGCGTGTCTTGGGGCGGGGGGGGAGAGGGGCTGGAGGAGGGGCGAGCTGGGGGCGCAGGGGAATGGACACAGGGAGCAGGGGATGTGCAGAGGAACGGGGAGGGGGCGTGGGGGACGGCGCAGGGGAATGGGTGCAGCGAGGGGGCGCAGGGTCTGCGCAGGGGAATGGAGAGCGGCGCAGGGAGGGGGCGCAGCGGCTGCGCAGGGGAATGGGGCGCAGCGGCTCCGGTGCGCGGCGCGGGGCGGGCGCAGCGAGCCGCGCGGCCGGCAGGGAGCGGCCTTTCCCCGGCGAAGGGGCGGCGGGGGCCGCGGCAGGAGCCGGCGGGGCGGGGCGGAGCCTGGCCGCGCCGCGCTCCGCAGCCCGCTCCGGGGACACGCAGCCAGAGCCGCGCTCGCTCGCTCGCTCCCGCCCCGCCAGCCCCGGATTGAGGAGCCGGCCCGGGGCCGCCCCGGCCCGCGCAGCTGGGCAGAGCCGAGCCGAGCCGGGCCGGGCCGGGGGCAGGCGCGGAGCTGCCCCGCCGAGGTACGGGCTCGCGCTGCAGGGGCGGTGCGCGGGGGGGTGCATTGCAGCGGGGGGGGGG
>ML675642.1:10518554-10569138 GCA_007922155.1 Mesoclemmys tuberculata
CTGCAGGGGCGGTGCGCGGGGGGGTGCATTGCAGCGGGGGGGGGCCGTGCACGGGGGGGCGGTGCGCGGGGGGGTGCATTGCAGCGGGGGGGGCGTGCACGGGGTAATTAAACTGCAGAGTCACAGGCTGAGCCCCCCCAGCTGGACAGCTGGGTTCCGCTCCCCTGCTGGGGGGGCCTCCCTTCCCCTCCCCCTCCCCGAGCCAGCGAGCCTCTTCTGCCCTGCCCCCCCCGTGCTGGCCGGTTTGCTGGGTCCCATGTTGCCCCCCTTCCTGCTGGCCCGGGCCCTGTCAGTGCCATGGCAGGGGCTGGGGGGGGGCAATTATTCCTCCCCTCCCCCCCTCGGATTTTGCACCGTGTTGTGTTTCGTGCTTGTTCCCGCCCCAAGACGGGATCCCTCGATGTCTCTGGCTCCTTCCTGCCCCTCAGATTTAATCCCCCCGCCCCGCTCCAGTGCTGGCATTAACCTATATTTCCTTCTCCAGCAAATGGAGAGCGCTGGCCTAGCTGGAGGGTCACAGACAGACAGACAGACGGGCACTGCCAGACAGCGCCAGCCCTTCCAAGCCCCGGGTTGCGGAGCGTGCACGTAGCTGGCCCAACACCCTGCCAGCCTGAGCCCGGGCACCTGGGCTCGCAGCGGAGCCGGGACCCCCGGCGCTGGGGCTGGGCCCCTGGGCGCAGCCCGCCAGGAACTCCAGCAAAACGTCTTTAATCTGCCCTGCAATTACGGCACCCTTTCTCCTCGCCAGGCGGCCAGGGAGTTGTTGCCAACACAGCAGCCGTGTGTGTGCGCGTGCCAGGGGGGTGCTAATCCAGGTTTGGGGGCCCACTTTCTCTCCCGCTCGCCTTGCGTTCCTGCCTTTAAATATCCCCAGCTTTATCCCGCCCCGCCCTGGTATTTTTGCTTTGAAAAGGGGCCGGGGTCTGCCTGCGGCGTGGGGAGGATGTTGGGGGGCTGCTGAAGCAAAGGGGGGAGCTGGGGGGAGAGGAGTGGCGCGGGGAGGAAAATATGGGTAAATATTTTCTTAAAAACCAGGGCCATTTGGCATGTGGCTGGCTGATCACAAGTCGGGGGGGTCCTAGGGGGGCTGCGTGGGTTTCCGTTATGCTGGCAGGGCCCTTTTCCGGCAGAGCCGGACAGATTGAACTTGCAACGTTCCTCTTTGGTGGCGGGGAGGGGGGGAGCGAGCAGTGCCTTCCCACCCCCCACAGCCCCCAACTTGTGGCCCAGGATCAGTTGGGGGAGTGGGGCATAGTG
Source organism: Mesoclemmys tuberculata (assembly GCA_007922155.1). Classification (NCBI taxonomy): domain Eukaryota; kingdom Metazoa; phylum Chordata; order Testudines; family Chelidae; genus Mesoclemmys; species Mesoclemmys tuberculata. The sequence continues at coordinate 10,519,815 of ML675642.1, forward strand.
CTTGGCTGCCGGGACCCGTGCAGCGGGGTTCCCCTCCCCGGCAGAGGGAGGCTCCAGACGGGCGGCGTGGGCGCAGCAGCGACTGCTGTGGTGTCAGCAGCCAAGTCTGCGTAAAGGAAGGTGACAGCCCTGGCCGGCGAACTCCTGGGCTGGGGGCCCCAACCGGTGAGGGGCTGAGCGCTGTGGGGAGGCATGCCAAGGTCAGGCCCTGGCTGCATCCGTAATGTGCCCCCAGCCGTCTCCTGGCACCGTCACCCCCTTGCCCCTCGGAGAATAAGGACCCAGGCAGACGTCAGCTGGGTTCTGCCCCAGCAGGGCCGCTGTCCCGGCTCCTCACGCGTTCCAGGCCCAGGCATCCTGCAGAGGGCGCACTGGGACTGGGGCACTTCACTCTGCCCGTCCCCACCCCCTCGCCAAACTTGGCAGGCGGGATGAGGAATGCATTTAATTTTTGGCAGAGATTTTGTTATTGCGGGAGCCGGTTTGGGCCAGGGGTGGGGGGACCGGGACATCCCTCCAGCATGTGAATGGGTCAGAGGAAGGTGAGTGGGCTGGGTGTCGCTCTGCCGCTCCCCCCCAGGTCTGTGATGACGGTTTTAGGATGTCCGGCGTTTTTTAGCCAAGCAGGGCACACCTGGGGACCAGCGGGGCAGCACATGAGGTCAGGCCAGGTGCATGGTGATGGGGCTGGAAGGAGTGCGCGTGGCCAAGGACAGGGGCTTGGACTCTGGCTTTTGGAGGGGCTCAGCAAAGCACCCTGCGCACGGCTGCCTCCGCCCTGCGGGCCGCTCACCCCCTAGTCCCTCCCCAGCTTTCTTTGCCTTCCCCTTGCCATTGTGTCCCATGGCCACATACACAATTAATGGGGGTGGTAGATCTCTGTCTGCTGGAGGCCACCGTTGGTGGGGGGGGCAGGGAGGGGCTTGCAGAAGGAGGGGGGTTTCTGGCTTGTTCTGCGTTTATGGGCAGGAGATGAAGGGCGGCCACTGTTGAAGAAGTCATGGTACTTCATATCCTGGTAGTGCCGAAAGACCCCAGCTGAGATCAGGGCCTGGTGGTGCTGGGCGCTGCCCAGACAAATGGTAACTGAAGTTGGGGCTGAGATTGGGCGCTGTCGTGCCCTGTGGTGCCAGGTGCCAAATAGACGCTGGCTGAGACAGTCCGTGCCCTGAAGAAATCACAGGGTGGGAGAAGACAAGGGCTTTCCTCACTGTGCAGGTGGGAGGCTGAGAAATCCGGTTGCGCCCCCGCGTTCGGTGCGCCGGTGTGTGTGTGAGCTGGGCTTTGCACGAGCAGGTTGTTTGTGTGCCTGGCACCTAGGAGGGGGTGTGCGTGAATCTCTGCATGCAGCTGAGCTCCTGCCTTCCTGGTGCCTGGCGGGCACCGACTCTGCCTTGCTTGTGGCTGCACTGGATAGAGCTTTCCTGACCTCCGTGCTGCTGTGGGGCTCACCACCCTGTCTGCTGTCTGGGCCAAGTGGAGCCGCCAAGGGAGTCCTCCACCTGTGGGACAAGCCCAGCGCCGGCTTTTCTGGCTCGCCTGGCATGACAGTTGGCTGCGCCAGCTTTTGGAGCTGCCCTCTCCGTGCCCTGCGCTTCCTCCTACCTCTCCTGCCCCATGACCTGGGATTCTAAGTACCGGGCATGGCCGATGGTAGGAAATGGGGAGATCTGAGCTCCCTAAAACAATTCCCAGGAGACCTGAAGACACTGCACGTGTGCCTCGGGGGGTGGGTCTCTGCCTCGGCATGACGCACTGGGGGTGAGTGGTGGTGTGTCCCTCGCTGAGCACAAGGCCCTGGGGCTTGGGCAGTGGCTCTCCCTCCCCACTCCTCCAGCCTGGGGTGGGGGAGAGCCCTGCTGTGGGGGCAGCTACAGGGATTTCATTTCCCTCCCTGCTGTGGAGCTGAGCACAGGCACACGCCCGCACCAGCACCTTGTGGAACCGGTTTGCAGGAGCGCCCCCCCAGTGCCTGGAAGTTTTTTTTTAATTTTTCTCCTCTGCCCCAGGGTCTTTCTCAGGGTGGGAACTCACCGAGAGCTGGAGGTTTGCGTGAATGGATCCCCCACTTGCCAAAAGTCCACGCACTAGAGAAACCATGTGGATGTGGCTGACGGATTCCTGCACACCTGGCTCCATGCGTGTGCATGTATCCCACCATGGGCTCGTGCATGGATGTATGTGCACTCATGCAGGTTCAGAGTTGTGCATGGACAGGCGTGCCCAATCCATGCCCCCCATGCGTGTGCCTGGGTGACTGCCCCTGTGTGCACAGGCACACCCAGGTGTGCGCACTGCCATGGGAACGTGTGCATGGAAACACAAATGCATGTGCATCACCCCTGTATACTGTGTGAATGCCCAGGTGTTCCTGCATGCTCCTTCCTGCACATGCGCGTGGCTGAGCAGACGTGTGCGTGCATGAGGTGTGAGCAGTGGGGCCGGCAAAGAGCTAAGACAGGCCAGGCAGGGTTGCTGACTTCGCTTTCCCCTGCTCCACTCAGCAGCATGTGACCTCCATGCAGCTGTACACGTGGAGCAGCGGCAGAGGGGGCCTCCCTGGGGGGTGCACAGAGTTAAGGGGTACCCCTCCCACGTGGGCGCCACCCTCCTGGCCTCAGCTAAGTGATTACGCTCTTGGGGGGGCTGGGCACGTCAGCCCCTCTCACCTCTACGCTTTGGGCCAGGTGAGCCCAACTCCCTATGCCTGTGCCTCCATCCTCCGAGGGTTCACGTGAGGGGGAGGAAGGGCCCTTCCACCCCTCTGCCCGTGTGAGACCCAGGCAGCTGATAGGAGCCTGGAATGTGGGTCGCCGCCCCCCTGGGAAGCAGCGTAAAGGCAAAATGCAGGCCCAGGCTCCGGGGAGGCCCTTGGCCAGATCTGGAAAGGCCCCGATGGCGGGATGTTCCACATGCCCTTTCCTGGCCTAGCTGCATCCTGGGTTCTCTCTTCACCAGCTGCAAGGACGCCCGGGATTCAGACCTGGGGAGCCAGTGGGGCCAACCTAGCTCTCCCAGGGCGGCTGGAGTCTCCAGGAAGCTGTGCAAGCATGGCTCAGCAGTTCGCCCTGTCGGAGCAGGGGGTGCAGGGGAGGTAGCCAGGCTAGTGTCTGGAGCAGCAGTGGAGTCGTCTGGACCCCTGGGTTTGCGAGTGCTATGACTGGAGAGGGGGTTGAGGAGTCAGGGCTCCTGGGTTCTGTTCCCTGCTCTGGGAGCATTTCCTAGCCCAGCAGGAGCCAGGAGCTGGCCAGTCGGGGTCCGGTGCCTGCCAAGTCACCATGCAGCCTCATGCAGGACCCTGCCCTGCTCTGCGCCCTGATGTCTCTGTGCAGGGGATGAGGGTGTTGGGAGCCTGGTTAGCAGCTGTTCCTGGCCCTCCGTGGCAGGCAGCGCCACGATCTAGGGAGTAGCAAGTCGGAGAACCTGTTGAATCAGCCGCTCTCCCCCTTGACGGAGCAGCATGACACTGGTGCTCCCCTGCGCCGGGCGACTTCCTGCCAGGGCCCCGAGTGTGCTGGAGTGCGCCCTGACCCCTGCCGGCCCTCCCCGAAGTGGGGCAGAGTTCACGCTTGCTGGCGGGAGCGTGTGAGGTGCGTTAGCAGGTGTGCTCGGTGCTCTGCTCCAGGGGAGGGGCAGCGTGTGGGGGCTGGAGAAAACGGCAGCTGATGTGCGCACGGGGAACCCGGCTGGCCGGCCGGGGAGAAGGGCTCCTTTTAGGGAAGAGCGTGAGGCAAGGATCCTGGCTCGGTGCGGTGGGGAATCGGCCCCCTGCAGCCAGGCCCAGCCAGAGCCCGTGCTGGTGTTGCAGGGCCGGCGATAGCCGTGGAGATGTCCCCACTCGGGGTGGTCACCAGCTCCCGCCCAGGCCCTGGCGTCGGTGCTGCTCTCATCAGCCCTGGAGCACAACCCTGAACGGGCTGCCCCGGGTGCCGAGGGGTGCTGCCGTGGGTCTCTTGGCAGGGCAGACTTACCCTTTGGGCACCTCCACGCTGTGGTGGGGAGGGGCTGGAGGCAGCAGCATGGATTTTCAGCTCTCCAGCCCAGCCAACCCAAGACCTGGGAGCTCAAGTCCAGCCCAAGCCACAGCGTCTGTCGTCCTTCCTCTTCCCCCCCCTTCCCCCCGCTGCAATGTAGACACACCCGTGGGGCATCCTAAAGGGCCGCTTGGAGGCCACTTGGGTGGGCTCAGGAGCCAGTGATCCCCCAGCACTTGCCCTATGCAGCAGCCTTCATCCAGGCACCTCGGCATGCCCGGTGGGTGCAGGGCAGGATCACTAGCCCTGTTCTATAGGTGGGGAAACCCAGGCACTAGCTGCTAGGCCCCGATTGGCTTGGCAAGGGGGAGGGTTGCGTGTGGGGCACTTGGCACTGGCCCCTGTGTGTGGGGAGCCCCTGCCCTCTTGGCTGGCTGGGGGAGGGTTGCATGTGGGGCAGGCGGCTGCTGTGCCGAGGTGGCTGTGGGCTAGCAGGAGCTGGGGGATTCCCCAGGCGAGCCGCAGTCGGAAGCAGGTGGTTCCTCCTATGATGGTCCCCAAAGGAGGGGAGCAGCAACCAAGGGCTGGTGGCTAGGCCTTGTGCTGTGTGGGGCAGGGGGATGGGAGGGAGGGATTTCCCAGGGAATCCTAAATGCTGATTGGGTTCCCTTAGGGTTCCGAGTCATGCCTCCCCAGCCAATCAGCTGAGGCGGTGTTTTGGAATCCAGTGAGCTTTGGGCTGGGCGGTGGGTGCCAGGGCTGGTGTGCAATCGCCCAGGGCTGGCGCTGGGGGGTGGCTGCATGGGCAAAGTCAAGGGCCAGCTGCCAACGGGCCCTGCCAGGAGCTGCGCGCTTGGAAGCTCCTTGGGTTTCTCTGCTCCATGGAGCAGGAGCAATTCTGCCTGTGCCATCCAGGTCCTGGGCTCCGCGTTTCCTGCCTACCCAGCCTTGCATGTGTTGGAAACATTGGCAATCTGCCTGGCTTTGCCTGCCACTCTTCCCCCCGGTGCCCGATCCTAAGCCGGCAGCGTCGCCTGGGGGCGCTGACCCCTCTTTTCTCCACTGCGTTCCCTCCCCATGGGCTGGATCACAGGGCGTGTCACTCGGAGGTGCTGGCGGGACTCGTTCCCTGGGCACTGGCGTAGGCTATGACGCATTCTCTGCCCCAGCTCTCCGGTCCAGGATGCGTTTCCGTCTCGTGGGGATGGCATGGGGCGCTGAGCCTTGCGTCCTGCACCACCTGCCCCTGTGGGAGTTGGACATCCGACGAGGGGAAAGGGGAAGGCTGTGTTTTGCAGGGATGGCGCAAGACGGGGCTCTGCAGCTCTCTCTGGTTGTCATTGTGAAACAAGGAGGGGTTTTCGCACCTCCCCCTACCCTTGGGTCAGACCATAAAAGCCGCGGCCCTATCGCCATCCACGTGGACACTCAACGTCCTGTGGTGTTTCTTGTAAAGCTGGTGTTTGCCCCAGCCCCCTTGGTAAGAGCTTCCGCTCCTGTCAGTACTGGCCCTTATGCTTACCCTCTGAGGTTGGCGACATGTCTCAACAGTCCTGAGAGGTGGGGAAACTGAGGCACAGAAAGAGGCTGCTGATGCCGCAAACCAATGGCAGAGCTGGGACTAACACCCAGAAATCCAGTCTCCTAATTCCCCTCCTCTAACCGCTAGACCCCACTCCCCTCTCAAAGCTGAGACTAGAACCCAGCAGTCCTGTGCTCTTAGCCAGAGGCACCGTCGCGACGAGTTCTGCTGCCTCTCAGAGATGGCTGTCTCTTAGTGGTGCTCTGTGTTGTTCAGCTTGGGTATCTTTTTGAAAACGAAAGGCGACTTTATAAAGCACAAATTATTAAATCTTATCCTTATCAGTGGTTGGATTTCAAAAGTCTCCAACACTGCTTAATCAATTCTGCTGGTGATTCTGCGAAGCCTCCTGCTCTCTGCTGATTAGCTGAGTTCCCTTGGACTCCACACGCCCAGCAGTGAGCTGTTTATAACTGTCTGAAAATCAAAGTCCCAGGACGGGGGGGAAAAAAAATGTTTTCTATAAAAGTTAATTTTCCTGTTTTTCTGGGTGTGGGAGATTGACTTGTCGGGCGGAACCTTACAAGCTGTAAGGAGGCAGGAGATCTCCATGCAAGGGGGGGGGTTGCGCGCGCGCGCGCGTGTGTGTTTAATACGGTGTCTTTGTGTCACCCACTATGTAAACAGACCCAAATGTGGCATTCACTGGCTACCCTGGGGCCGGCTTTAATGTCCTCTTTGCTTCTAAAAGGGTTCCTCTGAGCACAAATGCTTTTAAACCTGACACTGAATCTCAAGAGGTCAGTACCCCCTAGCCTGGCGCCCTCTCCCGCTTGTAACTGACCCCCGCCCTCTGAATATGAGGCCGCTGACCCACTGTCCTGCAGCACCGTTGGACGTGAGGTTTTTGGGAAGGCAGCAATAGGAGACGCAGCCGTTGAGCGATCGGCCCTAGTGGGGTGGCGGGTGGGGCAGCCTGGTGATCTGTTGGGTCTCTACACTGGGACGTGCTGCTAGTGTGTTGATTTCACAATAGCTTGTTCTCTTGCCAGGTAGGTCCTGGCCTGTAGCAGGGAGCAGTGGTTATAACTGAGTGAGAACGTGACCTCCCTCCCGTGTGCTCCGGCTTAAACTCTTCACCCCCGGCGCAATCAGAGCCTGAGGATCCACTGCACCGTTGCCCCCCTGGCTCCCATAGGGGGTGGCTGGTGGGCATCTTTCCCCTGTCACTTGGGTAGGCTGGGTCGCATGTCCCTTATGTCATCCACATGGCATCCTCCTTCCAAAGCAGAGCCGCTCGCAGGCAGTCCAGCTGCTGTCACCGAATGCTTGGCATTCCAGCCGTATTTAGTCACACCCGCCGTCCCGAGCCGCCCATTGGCGTGTGCGCCTCCGGGGGCACGTATACCCCAGCAGAGACAGTGCGTGCGTGCACGCTGGGGTGCCCACTTATGGGGCGAGCACAGACTTACGCACACACTGGCGTGCGTGCCTGTGGGGTGGTGTGCACCTCTGGATGGGTGGACACAGACTTGCTCACAGACACACCCGCATATGTAGCTGCACACGCATGTGCAAGCGTCCGCGCATTCTGATGCACACACATCCGCAGCCACATGCATGTACACATCCATGCCTTTTCCAAACTCAGATGTCCACGAAGGCACGTGCACTTGCACATACGCTTGTGCACAGACCTACGTGCGCACACGCTCAGTGGCACGCCCAGACGAGCCCTCCCCGCTCCAACTGCTGCCTGGCCCCTCCTCCCCAGATGTTGATGATGATTGTTAATCATCTTGCAAAGGTCCCACCAGCTTTGAGCACCCGCCATGCCTTGACACTGCCATCACCAGATTAAATCAGCCCTAAGCAGGGATGAATTCGCACACAGCCCCTGGCATTGTTCTCTGCCCCTTTGGGGGTCTGACCCATGGGCAGGGCTTTGTGCCAGGCCTCAGAATGGTGGCCTGGCTGCACCCTAACGGCATCTCTGGGCAGCCCGCTCCCATCTCAGTGGTGACGGGGTCCCAGCATCTTATGGCTGGACAGGGGCTTGGCAGCCCTCTCTGGTCTAGTCGGTGTCTGTGAACTAGGCACATCGGGATGCTGGTGGCGGAGTCTCCTTGCCCCCCGCCCATGGGCAGCCTGGTGGGGGCAGCAGCCTGGGTGGCTCTTCCATAGGGGCTGCTCCCCGAGGAGCAGCAGGTCCCTCCTGCCTGCACTGGGGCTCTGCCCCAAGCTCTCCCTGGGAGCTGCCTAGCCATGGGAATGCTCTTACCCTGCCCTGGGGGGGCGCACAGATCAAATCCCCCCCTCCTGAGCCCGTTGGCCCTACCTGACCCCGGGTCCCTGCCCTTCTGCCCACCCACAGCGTCCCATTTCCTGTTACCCACAATCCCCACCCTGTAGTGCCCATTTCCCCATTACCCCAAGGTTGCTGGAAAGCGTCCGCTTTGCCTTCCTGCCCCAGGCTCTGCGTCCCGCCTCCCGAAGGGGCTGGCCCAGCCCGCCTGCGCCAGGAGCTGTCTGCACGCTTGGCACCACGCCACGGTTATGACGGGAGAGCTCCTTTGCCAGCCCTGTCCCTGTGTCGGGCTCCCAGATGTGTGCACGCAGCTCTGCTGGTGCCCCTCAGGCCTGGACCCCAGCTCTTAGCATCTGCAGAGATTATGGGGAGCAGAAACGTATGCCCACTAGATGTTCAAGGCAACATACTCCCGGTCGCCAGCTCCCCCCACACACCTGCAGCCACAGCCCTTTGGGGTCGCCTCTCCGGCTCAGGTTTTGGGGTTTCTGTTGTTGCCAAGCCCTGCAAGACTCTGTGCCCATGCAACATCCCTGACCTGCAGCCACAGACCTAGCTGGGGTTCTGCCTGGCCATGGACTTTGCCCACCGGCTGTTTTTCAGCCTCATAAATCCCGCCTCGCTCTGCGCTGCTCAGCAGTAAAATCCCTGCTGGGCCGAGGGGGAGACGGGAGGTGGCCCTGGGTCAGATGAAGGGGGCCTAGCACTTCTGCGCTATGGAGCTCTGGCATGCAATGAGTTTGTCGGGTGTCAGCCTCTTCCTCGTGAGGCAGGTGTGGGCAATGAAAACCCTGCCCTGCTGTGAGCACCAGCTGGCAGAGCCATCCTGCACTGACGGGGCTGCAGATCTGAGCCCCCGTTAGTGGTGGCAGCGTGTGTTGTGGGGCATGGGAAATCAGTTGCTGCTGGCCTCCCCTCCCCACCTCATGCCCCTGCGGAGCCCGTTCCCAGTTGGTGGCGGGAATCTGCATGGGCCAAACTGGCGGCTGGGTGTAAACGGGCCGTTGCACAGCTGTGGTTCGGGTGCAGCTTCCTGCCCAGGCACAGAGGAGCAGGGTCCCCAGGGGCGAGCGCGGCGCGGGAGCTGTTACAGCGTGTTCCTTGGCCTGCCAGCTGAGTGTGCCCTGCGCCAGCTCCCTCGGGCCTGCGAGCACGGGTGCAGAGCTGCGGCCCTGGTGCTGCCAGTTGGCCCTGTCGGCTTTGCGGAGAGCCTGTTAGGCTGGGGACAGGTGCTGCACGTTGGCTGCTGCTCCAGAGCGCTCCCTTCCCCTGCTGGAGGTCTGCATCAGGTATTTGGGCGGGGGGGTCCCTTTGGGACTGCGTTAGGAGGTGGGGGTGTGAAGGGCGGCATTGTGGGGGTGGCCTGGTACACCCGGCAGGCTGGGGGGTGGGGTCTGCATGTGCAGGCTGGAGTGTGAGGGGGGTCAGTGTTGTGGGGGGCCTCATGAACTTCGGAGGCTCTCCCAGGGGTGGTACCGAGCCGGGGGTTTCGGGGGCTCCCAGCACAGCTGGGACTGGGGCAGAGTTGCCCTGGGGGGGGGGGCAGCCCAGCAGGGGGCCATGGGAGGTGCGGATGGGGCCCCTGATTGGGGAAGCTCGTTGCCTCTCACCCCGGGCCCTCCCTGCTCCGTGCCAGGCGCAGATGCTGGCTCGCTGCCGGGCGAGCTGCGGGAGTCACCGGGCCTGTGGCCCAGCTGGTTTTTCCGGCTGCAGCAGCTTCTCTGAGGCTGGGGGAGTGGAGAGGGGGCTGGTGAGGTGGGGACAGGCAGCACCCGGGCAGGGCGCCAGCTGTGGGGGGCGTGAACCCTGGTAGGCAGATTGCTGCGTGGGAAGGAAATTTACCTGCTGGGGCAGAAGCAGCTTGGGTGGGTTGTGGGGGGTGGGGTGGGGGTAGGCCTGAATCTGAGCTGAACTAATGGGGCAGCCCCCCCTGTAACCTGTGCTCTTCCCTGCCCCGGCTGCTGGCCTATTGGCACTGTTGCAGTGGGATCTCACTAGGCCGCTAATTGGCCGTTGTCGTTAGCACAGGCTTAGCCCGGCTCAGCGGTGGCTTTTGCCTTAAGCCTCCTTGTTTATCAGTTGTGGGCAAGGTGGTACTGAGAGCGCAGTGGAGCTTTTCACACCCCCGGCACTGCCCGGGTCACGGTGTGGGGGTGGGGTCCGCCTGGTGGCATCGCTCTGGCCCTTCTCCTGTGCCGCTCCCAAGTGGGGAAATCGAGGCAGAGGATGAGCCTCGGAGAGTTAAGCCAGGTCTGAGGGCTGGTAACCGGTGCCCCCGGCTGTGCGCAGCCATGGCCAAGAGGGCTTGGTCTTTGGCCTGGACTTTCCATGCCCCCTATTACCGTCATTGGATCCCACCAGATCCACAGGATGCGACCCCCCCCCCCAGCACCAGGGACTAGGGAGAAAAGAGTGAGGAGAGGTGGGGGGAGACGACTAGCTGGATGTCTGGGCAGTGGTGCTGAGTTTTCTCCCCGTTGTTCATTCTGCTTGTGCCCTCAGGGCTGGGGGCTGCCCACAGGCCTGGCAGGGGCTGGGGTCTCCTGGCTTCTGGCCCTGGCCCAGCCGGCTTTGAAACGTGGGCAGTGGCTCCTGATTTCAGTGCCCTGGAGATGTGTGAGATCTCAGCGGGTGTTGGGGGGCAGGGCCCAGACGCGGAGCCGTAGCTCCAGGATCAACGGCTGCCTGAGTCTGATGCCGTCCCTGGGAATGGCTGCGAATCTCAGGCCTGTGCAGCGGGGTCAGGCTGCCTCCCATGGGAGCGTGTCAGGGACGTGGCTGGAACACACCTCGGACTGAACGCGGCTGGAACATGCCCCATGCTGGAGGGATCACATCAGCATATGCTGAGCTCTCCAGCCCCCACGGAACTGTCCTGTTCTGTGCCTCAGTTTCCCTGTCTGTAGGTTGGGGGCGAGGGCAGCCCAGGGGATTGCAAAGCCCTGATCCCAGCCACAGGGTGATGGCCCCATATGGGTTTGGATGTGGGGGTTTCTCTGCATACCCCTTGGGATCCCAGAGCCTGCCTTCTTCCTATCAGTGCCTGGATCATTCTGGTGCCTTGGGGCAGCTGTGGGAGTGGCAGTGTCTTTGAAATGCAGCCACCTCTGGGAACAGCAGCAGTAGTTTGCAAAATTTGGGGCAGCGTATGCCACCCAGGTCTGACCCCTTCCCCCAGATCTTTAAATGCATGCGGGGAGTGGGGGCTGGTGCCAGCAGTGTGAGCATAGGCCTAGGAGCAAGGACTGACTCGTGGCGGGTGGGGCTATTGGCTGGTAACTGGTGTTGTGCAACTCGGGGAGCTACGGAGCCGGCGGCCGCCCGCCCTGCGCCGTCCCCTCCCGTGGGGCAGCGCTAGGCACAGGCGCCTCTGTGCCATGCACGCCAGCCTGGGGAGTGGTCCCTGTGAGGCTGGGGGGTCCCAGTGAGTGGGTGGCAGGAGAGTCCCAGCGTCGGGGCTGGAGCTGGCCCGTGAAGGCTGCGGATCCCGTGTCCTTGGCTCCCTGCCAGTGCCTATACTTGGAAGTGTTAGAGCGGCTGTTCCCCTATGGAACAAACACCACAACCCCCAGCCCTGGGCCCTATTTACACTGCAGCCTGTAGGCGCTGCCTGGGGTGGGACGGGGCGCAGCCAAGAGCTGGCCTGAAGCCAGGAGCGGCCTGGGCCGACTGCTCCTAGTGGGTTGGTCCTGCCTGTGGGTCACCCTCCAGGGCCCTGTGTGCCGTCCCATGGGGGACTGTGTGCCCCAGATACCAGGCCCCCAGAGCACATCTTGTCAGGGCCTCAAACCCGTTGCCCTGGTTGGCACAGAGGGGCAGTGCTTGACCCTAGGGTTTCTTGGAGGGACAGGAGCAGAGCTGGGGATAGAACCCAAGAGTTCTGGCTGCCAGCACCCACTTGCCTCCCGGAGCTGGGGATAGAACCCAGGAGTCCTGGCCGCCAGCCCCCGCTCTAACCTCCCACGCTGCTTGGTCTGTGGTGCTGCAAAGCCCCGACCATGTCTGTGTAAACACGGGGTCATGGTGACGCTGCCCAGGGGCAGGCACTGGAGAGCCACTTGGCCCTGTCTGCATGGCACGTGCTCTCGGATGGCTGCAGGCAGGGCGTGTTGGCACGCAGGCTGCCCTGGCCCACATGCCCACCGAGCCTCGCCCGCACTGACCCTGTCACGCTCGGCTGCCTGCCCCTCCCGCCCTCCTTGCCCTGGAGACAGGTGTGATGCAGGGAAGTCTCCCGCAACCCCTCCACCCCACCCCAGCCACTGGGAAGCAGCGAGAATCTTTGCCCTTGTAGAACCCAGGAGTCCTGGCTCCCAGCCCCTGCAGCCCCAGACAGCCCTGCCGTTGCCTGCAGCCCCAGCCCTGAGCTCTCCGCCCCCCCGGTCAGCCCTGCTGAGGCCCGGTGCTCCTGGCCTGCACCAGTCCTGCCCCGCTGGGAGCTGCTGTTGGTGATTTCCCCCAGCCGTCCCCACCTGTTTCCTCTGGGCTAGAGCAGCGGAGCAGGGAGTGTGGCTGGCTCCAGAGGCACGGGCACAGAGCGATGGCTCCACGGGCTAGCAGCTCAGGTTGGGAGCCATGTGCGGAAGGAGGGGGGCTGTGTGGCAGTCCATTGGGGAGTGGATGGGGAGGGCGTTTCTAGCTGGACGTGGAGCCCGGCAGCCCACGTGCTGGGGCGGAGGGCTCTGGTGGGGCCCGGCTTGACAGTTTGGGGGCACGGAGAGCAGGTGGGGTCCCCCCCCTTTGCGGCCAGCTCAGCCATGCAGCTTTGTTTCACTCTACCCGGGGCTGTACTGGAGTTGGGCTTAGGGTGCATCAGGATGCCTGGGTTCCCTTGCTCACCCTCTGGGTGACCCTCTCCCCCTCTGTCTGCCTCGTTTGCCCTGGGATGCTGCCTCTGTGATCCGTGCCACTGGCAGAGGCCCTAGGGAAGGTCCATTCCTGCCACGGGGGTTTGGTCCTGGACCTATAGATCTCCTTCTACCTAGAGAGCTATAGGGGCCTGTGACACGTTGCAGCCCTGTCCCCTAAGGGAGTTTGGCACCGCCCACCTATGGCTCTGTCTTGCCCTGAACTGGAGGCAAGTGTGAGGGCGGGTATCTGGGAAGTGGGGGGGCAGGCAGTGGGTGCAATGGAGGGAATGGAGCCAGGGCGAGGCAGACGAAGGGATCTCTCTCCCTTCCCTGACACATCCTTCGCCCCGGGCTCCGGGCCAACCAGCCGCAGCCACTTCAGAGAGGTCGGAGGGCCCCCCCTCCCTCACGCTGCCTTGCAGCCTCCTCTGGGGTGGGGCACCTGCAGCCGTGCCAGCGCCAGCGGGATAGCACAGGAGCCAGGACCACAGGGTGGGGTTGAGGGAGGCATCTGGGAATCTCCGGAGCTGGAATTTGGCCCAGACGCCAGGGTTCGCACCCTGCTTCTTGGGGAAGGGCCACGAGATCTGTTCGCGGGGACCTCCCTGGTAACTGTGCCCGAGAGATGGCCCCAGGCAGCATGGGGCAGTGGAGTGAAAACACCCCTTAGTGAACCCCTGCGGCCGGCGCCCCGGTGTACTGCTGCACTGGGGCTAGCTGCGACTCAGGGGACCAGCAGTGTTTGGGGAGCTCTCGGCCTTTGCCTCCAGGTCCATGCCCTGCTGAACTTCCACCTCGGGCTGTTCCCGCCAGAGGCGGGGGGCAGTGGGGAAGGGAGAACTCAGAAATGGGGCCCCCCCCATGTTCCCCGGTCTGGCTCTCCCCGCTTCCCGGCCGGTGGTTGCCGTGTGTAAAGCTGCACACGGGCTCTCCCTTGGCCAAGACAAACTTGACCTACTTTCCCGGCTGTCCCTGCACCAAGGCGGTAGCTTTCAGCAGAGGCTGCCCAAAGCCGGGGAGGGGGGAGTGCGTGTGTGTGTGTGGGGGGGGTGTTCGGGGACAGTCCAGTTACTCTGAAGGACACAGGACTTGTCTGGCAGGGCCAGGCGCCTGGTCCATGGCACCCGTGTTCTGGTTCTTGGTCCTGCAGTTGCTGGGTCGTGGCCACGCTGGTAGCACAGCCCCCCGCGAGTGCACCTTCTTGGCAGTGCTGTCATGCAGCACGTCCTCCTGGCACTGCACAAGCCGATGCCCTGAAGGGGCCATATTGGGGGCCGGAGGGGTCACGGAGGGCTGGGTCCATGTGTCGTCAACTCCTCACTCCCCCCCTAGCCTGGCATGGCCCACTGCACCACGTTGTCTTCAGCACCCCTCCTGCCACTCAGCTCTGCGGGGCCCAGCCCCCTCGCGGGTGGGTTTGTCTGCAGCAGTGGGAGCTGGAGCCCCCCTCGGACCAGGTGAGGTGCCAGGCCGGAGTTGTGTGAAGGGCAAAGGACACCCAGCCCTTCCTCTGGGGGGGGAGCAGAGAGATTGGCCTGTCAGACCCCGGGGAGGACAGCCACGCTGCACCCCTGCCTTGGACAGAGCAGCAGGCCTGGGGGTACCTGGCTCTGCCCCATGCACCCTGAGTGAGATTGGGGGGTCAGGGATGGGTGTGAGTTGGCTCTGAGTCCTGGGGCACGCACGCGCCAGACTGGCCCTCTGGACCTCACCCCAGCACCCGGTTCACGGGACTGGCCCCTGGCGGCTGCGCTCCATCGCCTAACCATGCTGTTTCATCTTCCTTGCAGGAGGGTCCTAAGCAGAAAAAGAGAAGGGGCTCCACCCTGCCCCTTACCCTGGTGTCGCCTACAACTGTGAGTTGCTTTCTGCAAATTGCCCTGTGCTACTGGCGTCAGCTCCTCGGGGGGCCGGGCATGTCATGTCTTCCTCTAGTGGCTGGGCTGCATCTCAGATAAAAACCTGCTGCTGCTGCTGCCCGCCTGCCCATGGAGTCGCTCCTTCCGCCCAAGCCCTGCACTTCGAGGAAGGGGCTCTGTCCCGGACCCGGTGGCTGGCTGCCCTGGCATTGGTGGTTGGGTTTAAAGGGCATCGGGGCAGCTTGTGGAAATGGACTTTGGGCTCTTCTGTCCCTTGCCAGGGCAATGGTGACCTGGCTTCCACCCAGGGACCCATGTGTGTGATGACTCTGGTGGGAACTCAGCCCAGCTCCCCTCAGTGAATCCCCCTCCAGGCCCAAACCTGTGCTGGTGTCTGGGCAGAGGGGCCAGGAACCCAAAAGGATGTGGATTATGAGCTCCTATCCCCCCTTTTGCTATGGGGCGGGATGCGGGGAGCTCTGGGACACACCCAAGCCAGGAACCAGACGGCTACAGGTGGGGCGGAAACCCCACCATGGCAGCGGGCGAGGCGCCCCGAGGCGGGTGGTGGTGTGGTGGGTGCCATGGAAACGCCGTGGGCCCAGCTCTCCCGAGGAGGCGTGCTGTGCCTGGTGCACCCCGGCCTGCCTGCCCCCCCGTAGAGCCGAGCTCAGCCTCTCCCAGGCGTGGGCAATGGAGCCGGTGTGTGTGGGGGGGTGAGCCTGGGTTTGGGGCCTGCTGACAGCCCGTGGGGCGCACGGATGGGGCAGTGGGGGGAGCCCTCTGGAGCAGGCGGCGCTGGGCTTCTAGTGGTAGAACATAGGGGTGCATGGGCCCCCTGGCTGGCCTGGCTCCCCAGTGGGTGTTGCAGCGGCGGGGCCGTGGCCTGTCCCTGGCAGAGCTCGGCGTGTGCTGCCCAGGATTGGGGCCGGGGCTGGCTGCTCTGTCGTGCCTGGCTGTGGGGTGGCCTGATGGGGGACTCTGCCTCACCCCATGGAGGCACAGACCGACCCCAGCCCCCACGCCAGGCACTGGGCCCTCACCAGCTCTGCCCAAGGCTCTTGCTCCCCGCACCCGCGTTAGTGCCTGGCATTACACAACCGCAGGGCTGGGTTGCGTCATCTCCCCACAGCAGCAGCCCTGGCCCCCGAGCCTGCCCTCCAGCCCTGGCGCTGGGCTGGGCCTGCTCTGGGACCTCGGCTCCAGGCTGGGATCTGAGGCAACGCTAAGCCAGGCCTGGCCTGTGCTGGGTCCGTGGGGAGAGCAGGGCTCACCCATCGCACCCTGCGTGGACCTGACCCTGCTCCAGGGCGGCTCCCACCTGCCCCCTCAGCTCCGTCTGGACTGGAACAGCGATGACATGGAGACAAGCTCGGGGGCGTCTGAGCTGAGGCCTATCAAACTTGTCACGCCCAGGCCCCCAAGCCAGCCTTGAACCCATGGCCCCGAGGGTGGGGCATGCTTTGTGCACGAGATCACTGCCTCTCCCTGCTGAGCGGGCAGGGGAGCAGACGTGGGGCCCGTGGGCTGAGCCAGCACAGGGACTTGGGGATGGATATCAGGCTGGCGGGGCCGGGGGGCATGTGGCAGGGCTGTGGGGGTGTGAAGTGGTATGGCTGGGAAGGGGGTTACAAGGCTGGAGGTGCCGGGGGGCATGAGGTGGAGGGGTTCCCTGTCTTTCCCTGCTCTGCCCCCCCATTTCCCCTTGCTCCGCGGGGTTTTCCTCTCCTTTAATTTCTCTTCCAATGCTCTGGGTTCCCCACCGCGGTTCCCGGGTCTGGCTGATTCCCCGCGGTGCGCTGTGGCTCTGCGGGCTGCGGAACTGGGCTCCGTGCCCGGGCCTGGCTGGGCACGTGCCCGGGGACGGGATGCTGGGCTGAGAAACCTCCGGCCCAGCCACCGTGCAGGGATTAGTCACCCTGGGAGATGCAGCAACAAAGCTGGGCTCTGCCATGTCAGCTGCTCCACCAGCTGCCGCGCTGGGGGGGCGGATTACGGTGCTGGGGTCTCCCCCAGGTGCCCCACCCTTGCAGAAGCCCCACCTTCTGAATGGTGGCCCTGACCAAACGTGGCCGGCAAAGACCCCCTGGCACTTCTCGGTGAGCCGAGCCCAGGGCTGCCACATGCAATCCCCTGCCACTCTCACTGGGGCCGGATTCCTCGTCACCTCCTGTCCTAACCTGCTGTTGTTCAGCGTCGCTGTGCGACGGGTAACTGGCTGCTGTCCTGCACCCCAGAGGTGGCTGCTTTTCTGCCCTGGCTGTGCGATCCCTGTGCAGCCTGGCTGCGTCGCTGTTACCCAGTTGCTGTCCTCCACCCCAGAGGTGGTCGCGTTTGAGCTGGGCGGGGAGCAGCGTCTACACAAGGGGGCAGTTCTTGAGCTTCGGCATGAGAGCGCTCCTGTAGACGGGTGGAGATCTTAACAAGGATGTGCAATTAGTGCTGGGGGGAGGGGCCCTGCCCTGTGGCCCACCCCCTCTCCGCCCGGGTGTGGGGACACTGTGTTTCTGCTGCGTCATCTTGTGCTGCCTGGGAGCGCAGAGGCCTGTGCGTGCAGGTCAGTTCCGTGGGTGGGGGCCAGGGGAGGGTGCTCAGTCTAGACCTGGGTGGGCCCTGCTGATACCCCAGCTCAGTGCGATACCTTCCTGGAGTGCAGCCCCCCAGGTCCCGCTGATCCTCCGGGGCTGGTGGGCAGTGTCTCCCTCTGCAAGGAAACAGGAGACGAGAAGTGAGGCAGGCCCCTGTTGCCCCATTCCAAGCCCCGCTGCATCTAGGGGCACAGCTGGGAAGGAGTCTGACCCCGACACCTGGGTCCGAGCAAAAGTTGATTCCCCCTGTGCCGGCGGAGCCAGCCCCTGCCTTCTCCCTGGGGTGCTCGAGACGCGCAGGGCATGTCGCTGAACTTGGCAAAGCAGCTGGCTCTGGGATGGAGAAATGACGCTGGGCCCGCACAAGGGCAGCTGGGGCAGGTGCCCAGCTCTCCGACGAGTGCTTGTTCCGTGACACGCCAGCCCCAGGCCCTGGCGTGTGAGTCCTGCTCGCCTGGGCGTGGCGCGGCGGAGCTGAGATGGGAGGCCTCTCAGATGGGCCCCCTGGCTCTGTACAGAGCGTATGCTGGCAGCGCGGTCTGATGGTTAGAGCTGGCGGTTGGGCCCCATGGGTCCTCTCCCAGCACTGGGAGGAGCCTGGTGTGTGCAAGCAGGAAGGGCCACCTGGGAGCCAGGGCTCCTGGGTTCTATTTCTAGCTCCCCCGCTGCACTGACGCCATGGGAGGCACCAGAGCCGGGAGGCAGGGAGGGTCCCCGGAGGGTCGGGCCATGAAATCTGCAGCATGTGTGGGCAGCGCTTGGTGCTGGCGGTTGGGGGAGCACGGTGCTAGGGCAGGGTATTTCCAGGCCCCCCTTCACCAACCAGCCTGGGGGAGCACGGCCCCACTGCACGGTCAGTTTTGACTTCTCTGCTACAGCTGCCAGCAGGAGGCCGGTTGGTGCCAGCCCGATGGGAGAGGTGGGCACTGGGGTGCTGGGTGATCAGTGAGGGCGGGGCAGGACAGCCCTGGGCTGGGAAGGGCTCTGGGGCCCTCGACCCCGATCGGCGACTGCGGCTGGGAGTCTCCAGGTCCCAGCCCCTGAGCTGTCCCATCACCCCTCTCCCCCACATGGCTCTCGGAAGCTGCACGGTACCCCCACCTCTCCAGAACCACCATGCCCAGGGCCCCCACAATGTCTGTAACAGAGCTGGGGGGGGAGGGATGCCCCCTGGAGGAGGGGCCCAGCCAGAGCCATTCGGGGGGGCACCCATGGTGCCTTGGGGAAGGGGGGCAGATCAGGGCTGCATCACATGGGCCAGGAGGCGAATATGGATTCCCCCCCAACTCTTGAGACACTTGTGTGCCCCCTCTTGCAGGAGAGCACACGCTAATTTGCACAGAGCCACGCTCTCCCAGACACAGGCCTGCCCCTTTCTGCCCAGTCTGGCACCCCCAGGCATGCTCGTGCAAACGATCCACGCGTGGGTGTGCAAAGTGTTACACGTGCACACGCTCGCCCTTCCAGCGTGCAAACATGGGCGTTCACTGGACGTGCCAAGCCAAGGACGCGAGTTAATGCTCCCAGCGTGCCTTCTGCCCCCCCCCGCCCCCCCGATTCTGCGCCAGCCCCGATGCCTGGCAGGCCCCACCACCAGCCAGCTCAATCCCCTGGCCCCCATCCCACTGCAGCGGGGCCGAGTGCCCCGGGCCAGCCATGTCTCCGCCGGGGTGGTTGGGAAGCCAGGCACGCCAGTCTCTTGTCCTCAGCTGACCCCTGGAGTGCGATTGTTCCCACACGTGTGCCCGGCCGTCACACACTGGGCCGAGACCCTGGCCCTGCTTGAACCCGGCCGGGGGTCAGCCAAGGACGTGGCTCGCCTCCCCCACCTCCTGGCACTTCCTGCCCCCGGAGGGCCCTGCGGGGACCCCGCTTCTCCGCCGGCCTTTGATTGTCTGCTTGGCTTGGCCCCATGCCAGGCTGTCTGCAGAACTCCTTAAGTTTAGGGAGGGGCAAGTGGGGAGTTGGGGGGTTATGTAGGCAGTGGGGGGGGTTATGTGAGTTGGGGGGGTTGCATGAGGCTGGGGAGGGGCCATGCTCTGTGCCAGGCTGTGGGGAGGGAATCCAGCTGCTGGCTAACCTCTGGGTAACCTCGGATGCCATCAGCCAGGGAAGGGGAAGGGAGTGGCCCACGGCTCAGACCCGGTCGGGGATTTGGGTGGCTCTGAGTCAGGGGAAGCCCGGGACTGGTGCTGAGAGACCTGGGGGATGCCAAACCCTTCCCCCATGTCCATCTGACCTATACCCTACCCCCCCCTTTGCCTGTCATCAGACAAAAGGGGGGTGCTAGCTGGGGGGTTGCAGGGATTTGTGGTGGGGCCAAGGGGACCCCACTCACTGCCCCATGAGACCTAGGCCCCTTCCTGTCCTGTCCCCTCCCCCCTGTAGTGACACGGGCACGGAGGGCTCTGCCCCTCTAAGGGCCCCATGGGCACAAGCAGCCCTGGTCCCTCGTGTGCCCCCGCTATGGGGCCAGGGGGAAACGGGGCAAGAGCCGGAGCACAGTTTGGTGGCACAGATTCTTCCACCACTTCTGGGAGGGGATATAGTTCCTCTCCCTTAGCAGGGGTTCTCTGTTGCCATTTGGCCCCCCAGCTGCTGTTTCAAGGCTGTTTGTTTTTGTAGGGTCTGTCTCGTGGGCCAGGCTCAACAGGATCGGAGCCCCTGCCCCCCCCGGGGGATGCTCTCTGCTGGCGGGCGCTGAGCCGGGCGCCATGGGGAGCACGCCGTAGACCCCCCCGACCCGCGTCTGCCGTGGCGGCCGCGGTGCAGAGCATCTGGGGGCGGAGCCCACCTCGGTCTCTCCTGCGCGCTCCTGGATGGAATTGCGGTGAATGGAACAGAAGCCCGGCACCCTGGACTGCCTGTCGGAGCCAGAGGAAACCCGGTAAGGGCTGGGGAGAGCCCGCCATTGTACCCCCTCCCTGTACCTCCTGCCCCTCCTTCTGATCCACTGCACCCCTTCCTAACCCCCTGCCATTCCTCTCCATCAGAGGCAGCCACCTGCATCTGTGGCCTCCCTGGCCAAGGGCAATCTGCCCTAGCGGTCAGGCTTCTAAAGGGATAATAGCCTACTGCCATTGCTTGCTCATGGGGATCTCCCTTCAGCTGGAGCGGCAGAGGCTCTGCGCTGGTCCTGGCGTCCAGCGCCCCTGACGACCCAAGGTGGGCGGCTGAGCTGGATTCCCCCCGCTTCCACCCCTGGATTTTCACCCCGATGGATCGGCAGTTGGGGGGCGGGTTGAGGATTTCGGCTCTCGGGGGGAAGGGCAGAAGGTGGGGGTGAGTGAATGGGTCCATTCTCCAGTGCTGGCACCGGCTGGGCCCAGCTGAGTTCAGGGCCCCCGCAAGGGTCTCCTTGCCAGTGGCTGCCCCTGGCCTGCGTCTGCACAGCCTCTCCCTCC
The DNA here is from genome assembly GCA_007922155.1 of Mesoclemmys tuberculata. Lineage (NCBI taxonomy): Eukaryota > Metazoa > Chordata > Testudines > Chelidae > Mesoclemmys > Mesoclemmys tuberculata. The sequence continues at coordinate 10,540,320 of ML675642.1, forward strand.
AGCTTCACTTTGGCACCCGTGCCCTGCCCGTCCCCCGTGGCCTGGGATGCGGGTGGCCGTGCCCAGCACTGGTCCTATGGCGATTCACCTCTGCCTCCTTGCATGTCCCTCCTCTGTCACTCCCTGTCCTGCCCTGCCCCGCGGCGTTGCTGTGTGTCCTTTAGCCAGTTGTCGTCCTCCACCCCAGAGCCTGCTGCATTCTGGGGAGGAGACGGGTGATCCCTGTTTGTAAAAACCTTTGCGGTGGAGACTAGCTGGAAACCCACCTGCCTGAAGGTCACACGTCTGAGTCCTCCCCATGCCTGCCGGGCTGCAGGCAGGCGATGCCCACAGCGGGTGGTCCAGCCCCAGGGCAGGAGGATGTGTTTGTGCGAGGGTGTGCAAGGGTGTGCGAGCTCGCCATGTGCTCTGTTTTGTCGGGTCTTTGCTTTCCACGCTTGCTTCCCGCCGGATGCGCCTTTGAAAACTTGGCTCTGAAGAGCTGCCAGGAAGGAGTAAACGTGTGAGCGGAGTGAGTGCGCATGCTGGGTCTCGGGGCTGGCGCATGACTCCTGGAGCAGAGCAAGCGCTTTCCGAAAGCCGGAGCTGTCGTGTCGTGCCCCCCTCCCTCCCCCTCCTCCCGAGAACAGCCGTGTGCACGGATGCACGCTGACACACGTGCGTGCAAACATGTAGACAGGCGCAGACGTGCGTGGCTAGAGGTGCGTGCACACAGGCATGCGTGCAGACATCCGTGCTTGCGCCCACATGCCCTTGCACGCTCTCAAGGTCCTTCACGTCCAGGCCTTAGGATCTCTGGCCCTTTAACCCTCGCGCTGCCGCAGCTGGGCCCCATCCATGGGGGGGCTCTCTGCTCCGTGCGGTTCACTGGGAGGGGGTCACTCAGACTATGACTACCCCTCCCCCAGCACTCCCCAGAGGCAGCGGCCCTCCTACAGAGGGGGAAACTGAGGCACGGAGGAGCCAGGTGACACATCCAAGGTCACTGTACATCCCCCCCACCTTTGGGGTGTGCCCTGTGATTGGCAAACCTGGCCACCAGGTGGCAGTGCCGCTCTGCAGAAAACCGCCCCCAGGGCATTTACTGTGGGGTAGAGCAGGGGTGGAGTGTGTGGTTAGCTCCCTGAGCGCTGGGCCACCCCCAGCTGGCAGGGCCTTGGGCCCTACAGAGGGGCAGATCCTGGGGCTTTCAGTCCAAGACCTTCCATTCTCCCACGCCCCCAGCCGCAGTTGGGCCCGAAGCCCCTGGAGTGTGGGGGGGCTGTGGCCCCATGGATGTGCTAGCTGGGCCCCGGGCGCTGGCGGGGGCAGGGAAATGGTGCTGTGGGACTCAAAGGGAGCTGAGGGGAGTGGTGAGCGGCGCTGGGAGCGTGTCAGCCTGAGGTGCACCGAGCTCATCAGGTCTCTGCTTGGACACTGGCCCTTCCCAGCGGATCCTGGCTAGCCCAGTGCTGCAGGGCGAGGAAGGGGTTGGGGGCCATGTCCGCCTCCACATGCTGCCTGGCTGGGGAGCTCAGTCTCCATGGCCCGTTGAGCCTCTCGGGCGAGGCTCTGCCCACTCCCTGCTGGGACAGAGCTGGAGCCGTGTTAATGACACCAACGCCGACAGGTGCTGTCCAGCCCTGCCGAGCCCGATGCTGCTGTGGGGCCGGGGCCCGGCTGGGCTGGGGCCTTCCACCCCGCCTGTTCTGCAGGGGAGGTCACAAGCGACCAGCTCAGGTTGCCTGTGATTTACTGTTCCTGTCAGGAGGGATAAAGGGTCCCTGACCAGGGGAGGCAGGGCACTCGGGGACAGCGCTGACTAATGGTTAGTGCTGGTTCCCCCCCAGCTCTCCTGGCTTCTCTCCCTGGTGAGTGGGGTCTAGTAGTTAGAGCCGGGGGGAGGGAGGAGCTGGGAAGGAGGACTCCTGGGTTCTGTCTGCAGCTTTGGGAGGGAAGTGTGGGCTAGTGGTTAGAGCTGGGAGCCAGGACTCCTGGGTTCTCTCCCCGGCTCTAGCGCTGCCTCACTGGCCGAGCTGCCTGGCCCTGTTTGCCCGGGGAGCACTCTCCATGTTAGGCAGGGCCGGAGGAAGGCACTGTGCTCAGAAGCCCGTTACCTCGAAGGCCCCCGTCCCCCGATGAACCTTCCAGCCTCCCCAAGGGCCCCCCGCTGGTAAACAAACTAGGAACACAGGCAGCGCCTATCCTGGGAAGGAGGGTGGGTTTCCCAGGGGAGCTCATGACACCACTCCCCCCCTCTCCCCCCGATGGAGCTGGGCCAAGGCAGCTCAGATCTCGCCTGCGCACACCCGCCCAGGGTGGTTCTGGGCCTCTCGGAGCCGGGGAATCTCCCTTCGTGGGCGGTCCTGGGCTGCGGCACGTGCTCTGCTCTGCTCCCCGGGCACAGCTCGTCCTCCCGACCCTCATAGCAGCAGTTGCTAAATAGCCAGGATTCAGGCAGAGTCGGCCCCTGGCGGACAGCCAGGCAGCACGGAGACCTCGTTGCCGTGCTCTTGGGAGCCGTCTGGCCCAGTGTGCATTCAGTGCGAGCTCCCACTCGCAGCACCCGCAAGTTGCCTGGTGTGCAAACGCCCAGCCGGGGGCCACGGGCCACACGTCTGGGCAGGTGGGAGCCCAGATCTGGGGCTGGTTTGTTGTTGTAGGATGTGCGGGAAGGGCTGCGCCTTGCCCCCTCCTTTGTTATTGTAGGGTCTGCCACTTGTTATTGGAGGGATGTCACCGCTCATGCTGGGTTGTTATTCCCTGACCACGCTGCTGCCTGGAGCTGTTGGCCCCCTGGGCCTGGGTGTGGGGCTGAGCCGGGGCAGCGATGGTGCAGAGGCTGGTTCCCTCTCCCTGCCCTGGGACGGGCTGGCTGGAGCCGGCCCCATCGTGCCAGGCTGAGCTGGGAGAGCCGTGGGAGGACGGGCCCTCGGCCTGCTGGAGCTCTGCGCTGTTCATGCCAAATCGGGCGGGCTGGGGTGCGCCAGCACCAACGCTCGGACCCGGGCCTCGCACGTGGGGAACCAGCACACGCAGTCCCGGCTCCCTGCCCTGGCCGGGCCGGGTCCACACACAGGGAACCTGAGTGTGCCAGGACCCTGGCTGGGCTGGTCGGCCCTTTGCACCAATAGAATCACAACGAGCAAATGACTTGCAGGCCTCTGGCTGCCAATTGGCTGAGCTGCCTCTGATGTCATTCACCAGCTTGAGCCAAAAGGACATTTTGTCTTTGCAAGTAACTGAGGGTGAAATCCTGCCCTGGACACTGGGGGAGAGTGACCTACATCTTGCCCCCTGCCCCCTCTGCCCTGCCCTTCCTCCATGCTACCCCCTCTGCCCCGAACCCCACACCCTGTCCCACCCCCTCTGCCACACCCCACCCCCTACCCCATGCAGGGCATCTCTGCAGGCCAGGCCCTAAGGCAGGGTGCCTTTGCCCTGTGCCAGTCTGGGACCCCGCGGGCCCCCCCAGCAGGCAGGTCAGACTGGGCAACAGTTGATGGGGTCCCCAGCTGCCCATTTCACGTGTGGCGGCAAATCCCCCCCCCTCCATTTCAGGCTCTGGGTCCGACGGGGGCCGTTTTCCTCGTGCCTTCTCACGACGCCCCCTCGTGGTTTGCTCGGCCAGGTCCCTGCCACCCCTGCCTGGGGAACTCCGGGGGGTCCCTGCAGCAAACCTCTCCGAGCTCGGTCATCTGGGGGCCGGGAGGGCGCATGAGGTCCCCCTGTAGCCGGTGCATCCCTTCTCCCACCCCTGAGTGGGGGCAGGTTTGGGTGTCACGGCTGGGGGCTCTCAGCACCGGGGGGTGTCTGAATCCAACCCTCAGATCCCCCTCTTTGTTGAGTGAGACTCCCAGGGCCTGCGCTGGGGGGGGGGCGGGAGCGGGGCTAGGGGGCCGGTGGAGGTCAGTCAATGGGTGGGAGGGGGCAGGGAGGCTCAGAGCCTGCCCCTGGCCCTCCCTAGCTCCCTTATCTCCCCTGCTGTCCTGGATCACAGGGCTCTCAGTGTCCGCGGCCCTGAGCTGGGACTGGCGTGTGGGTCGCTCCCCTGGGCCTCAGCTTGCCCGTCCGTGCAATGGGGACTGGGGGCGTTGCTGCAGCCAGTAACCGGGGCTCATTCTCGCTCTGCTGCAGGTGGCTGGATGGGAAACGCAAAAGAAAGAGCAGCCAATGTTCGGTGAAGAGCAGCATGTCAGGTACGGTCTGCCTCTGGGACTGTCGCCTGCCCCCCCCACCCGGCCTCCCCGGCCTGTGCTGTGTCCCCCCAACCCAGGCCTGTCCTGTGCCCCTACCTACAGGGCAGGTTACGGGCACCCCAGGGCGTTGTGTCTCGTGCCCCGTCGGACAGGTCAGCTTGGCAGTGTCACGGGGCCCTGTTGCTGGCTGGGGGGCACCACAGCCTGGGGGGTTTGTGCCCCATTCCCAGGGCGCTCGGGAGTCTGGGCCAGGGGGGCACAGGGTGCGGCCCTGCTCGATGCCCCCAAAGGGGATCTGTCCCTACAGTGCTCTAGGGAGCATCTCGGGGTCAGGCTGGGGCCCAGTGGGGGGCAGGCCCAGCTGTAGTCCCCCAGGCTCCAGGAGCCCAGGGAGGTTGGGTGGGGGCAGCTCAGGGTATCAGCTCTGGCAGGCCGGACAGCGGGGCTCTGCGGGCAGCAGATAAACCCACAGGCTTAGCAAACAACATGAACTCTGTGACCTGGGCGGGGGTGTCCTGCTCCCAGGGACGCTCTGCAGAGCTGCTGGGGCTGTAATGGGGGTTGGGGGCTTTTAGGGGCATAGAGGGGGGTAGCACAACGGCGTGCGGAGCCTGGGGGGGGAAGCGCCAGCGTGGGGGGAACACAGGGATGGCGGGGCTGGGGTTGGGGGGTACGGGCAGCTCAGGGTGGGTCTGGGCAGGGCAAGATCACTGCCCCGTAGCTGTGCCCAGCTGTGAACAGCGTGTGCGATGTGCCTGCACGTGCGTTTGTGCATGCTTGTGCACCTCTGTGTGACCTGCACGTGCGTGGGCATGAATGTGTGTGCATGCACATGCGTGTGCTGGCGTGTTTGGGTGGGCATATGCACACGCGTGTGCAAGATTGTGCTCTCCCGCGCTGTGGGACTCCCCCTCACCCCAGGTGCTCTCCCAGGCCGCTCTGTGGGCTGTAACCACGGCTTCTCTCCTCCCCAGGGTATATCCCTAGTTACCTGGACAAAGATGAACAATGTGTCGTTTGCGGTGACAAGGCGACCGGCTACCACTATCGCTGCATCACCTGCGAGGGCTGCAAGGTGAGACACGGCAGGGCCGCCCCGGCCTGGCCACCCCAGACCTGTGGGGAGAGAGCGCCTGGGTGTCCCAACCCATTCGGGCCGTGAGAGGCTGTGAGCTCAGCAGGGTTAGGCCAAGTCTGTGTGTGGAGGGGAAGCCTCCAGGGGGGCTCTGTAGGGGGCACTCTCCTGACCTTGACCTCAGTTTCCCTGGCTGGTGCTAGGGGGCCCGGTGCGGCAGGAGGCTCTGGGGCAGGGGAGCTGTGGCAACATTGGATGAGGTGGATCCCAGGTGGATAGATGGGATAGGGATCCCAGGTGGATAGATGGATGAGATAGGCAGATAGAGGAGCTGGATGGACGGACGGATGGATGGCTAGGCAGGTAGAGAAGGTTCCCATCCAGCTGTGGCAGAGACGCACATCCCTGCCTGCCAGCTCCAGCATCTCTGTGCTGTCTGCAGGGTCAGCGTGTGGGAAGCTGCGGGACGGGATGGGAACGTTTTTATTTCTATTATTGAGTCATCACTTCCCAGCTTTATCTGTGCTGTGGTTGTGCCTGCGAGCCCTAGTCATGGCCCAGGACCCCCTTGTGCTAGGTGCTGCACAAAAGGGCTGTCCCTGCCCCAGGCTGCGGAGAAGCAGCGCCCTGGGGTAATAACCTCCCCCCCCCGCCTGGGAGTTCTCCTAGTGACCTAGGAGAGGCTGCACTGAGGTGACCCAGCTGTGACTCGCCCCTGCTGTCCCATTGGCTTTCTGTTCTCTGACCCAGAGAGGGACTGCCAGGTGGCCTGAGTTTGCCAGGTCTCAGTGAGCCGTGGGGCCCTGACCTCTCCTTCCTCTGCCCTCGGGGCTGGGACCACAGGTGGGTGGGGTCGCTTACCACCCATGCAGCCACTTGCTAGGCCAGTAGGGGGAGTTCTGACCCCACAGGCGTTTTGGTGGGACCTACCATATTGCAATGGTGGTAGATAGAGGGGGAGGGAAGGATGAAGGACTGGGAGGGGCTGGCTGGATAGAACACCCCCCTGCACAGACAGACAGACAGACACACAAACGAGCCCTAGCATGGATCTCGTGACCGTTCCCGGGGAATCCCTCCCCCTCTTCTCCTCGGCCTTATGGCAGGTGGGGGCCCAGCTGTGCGAGGGGCCCCTCAGGGCCCTGCATCCGCCCCCTCCCTGCCCAGCGCCCATAAAACCTGCATCCGGTTGGGAAGGGGGCTTGGCTGTGCCCAATCAGGAACGGGCTTTAGAATCTTGGTGGACCAGCTGGAGTGTTCCGATTGGCTGGGGGCAGTGATGTCACCGTGCCATGGGGTGTGAGCTCATGGGGAGAGCAGGACGCCTGGGTTCTGTTCCCAGCCCAACACAGGTGTGGCAGTCCCGGCATGCGCCCCCCTCCTCTTCCGGATCCCTGTCCAGGAGGCTCGGCATGGGCGTGGGACGCTGCCCCCTCTCCCAGCCAGGGTCTTTGTCCCATCGGGAGGCAGCGGAGGAGGCTGCTGGGCACAGATCCCCCTTGCTACTGCTCCCCCAGCAGAGGAGGGCGCTGACCCTGTGGGGTGAAGGGGGGCCTTGGAGTGTCAGATGGTACGTGAGTGACCCCCCCCTCTGCAGGGCAGTGGAGGGGGGCAGGGGCAGGGGCATGGCCCAGTTCAGGGCTGGGCTGGCCCGGGGGTCTCACCCAGGTCGGGTTTGCTCCCCACAGGGTTTTTTCCGCCGGACCATCCAGAAGAACCTGCACCCGACCTACTCCTGCAAGTACGATGGCAGCTGCGTCATCGACAAGATCACCCGCAACCAGTGTCAGCTGTGCCGCTTCAAGAAGTGCATCGCCGTGGGCATGGCCATGGACTGTGAGTGCAATGGGGCCGGGGGGCCAGGGTCGCGTCCCTGAGAGCACTCACCATTCCCGCTCCAGGCCTGTCGGGAGGACCCTGGGGCCGCCCATTTCCCACAGTCAGGCAAGAGGACCCGAAACCCACTCCATCGCTCGCCCCCCTCCTCCAGCCATGAGCCATGGGGCTGTGGGAGGGGGCACGGGGATGGAGGGCGAGGTGCATGTGGGGAGGGACAGAAGGCGGTGATCACCCACGAAGCCTGTGAAGGCACCTGGGGACAGCAGGGCCCGGAGTCCAGTTCCCTGCCCCAGGATGGCTGGCCTGGCGCTCTGGGGTCCAGCCGGGTGCATCTGGCAGCCAGTTGCCACAGCTGCTGCCAGGCCCTGCCCCCTGCGCTCACACCCCGCCCTCTCCCCATCCTGCCCCCAGTGGTGCTGGACGACTCCAAGCGCGTAGCCAAGCGGAAGCTGATCGAGGAGAACCGGGAGCGGCGGCGCAAGGAGGAGATGATCAAGACCCTGCAGCACCGACCGGAGCCCAGTGCCGAGGAGTGGGAGCTGATCCACGTGGTGACGGAGGCGCATCGCAGCACCAACGCCCAGGGCAGCCACTGGAAACAGAAGCGGAAATTCTTGGTGAGCGCCCTGGCCTGGCCACATCACCCATCCCCACCATGCCCGGCGTGCACGCCTCACCCAGAGCACTCGCTCGTGCTTTCCTGGGCACCCTGTGCAAGCCCACCCTCTGTACCCTCGCAGCTGTGCAAGCTGCTGTTGCGTGCCAACACGGTTGCTGCGCATGCACATTCATGTGCTCCCGTGCCCTGGCTTGCCGTACAGTGCCCGCTCCCCAGCATCATCACGTCGTGCCAGGGGCCGGCAATTGGGGGGCCACTTTTATCCCACCCCCAGCTCTGTGGCCATGGCCGAAGTGGCAGGTTCCTTTTGGAGCCAGGTGTGTCTGAGCTGACATCTGCGCAGCCTGTCTCTGGGACCTGTCTGGCTCACCTTCCGGGGAGGGGCGGGGAGCTCAGAGCCTAGAGACCACGGTGATGGGCCCATTAGGAATCTGGGGGCAAGACTCTGCCCTCTCCAAGTGGGTGACAGCTGATGAAGCGCTCACCTGAGTCCGTCCTTCCCCCCTCCTCCTGCGAGGCACTCTCTAACCTGCCCATCCTCCAGCAGGGAAACAGGACCCCATGGGGCTAGGGGGCCCTCTGGCTCCATGCCCCATTCAGCCTTTGCTGAGCCCAATCGGGATAGATTGGAGGAAGGGGTGGTCATGATACAGCCTTTGGCAACTGGGCTGAGACTCGGCAAACTCATTTCACATGTGGGTCACCAAGGTGCTTCCAGACGGGGGCGCCCTCCCAACTCTGCTGACCTAGGCTGGGGCTGTGACCGAGAGGCCCGGATCCCATTCCCCACCCCACCCCCCACCCCAGGAAGGTGCTTGGGCCTGGGGGGAAGAGGGGTGTGTGGTTGTGGAATAGAGCGTCCCCTGGTGGCAGGTAGAGGGAGGGGATGTGCCTTGGATGAATGGCTCCTTCTCACCCCATCCACGTGCCCCCCTTATTTCTGTCTGGATCTTTACCCACAGCCTGAGGACATCGGCCAGTCGCCCATGGCCTCCATGCCCGACGGGGACAAGGTCGACCTGGAGGCGTTCAGCGAGTTTACAAAAATCATCACCCCGGCCATCACCCGTGTGGTGGACTTTGCCAAAAAACTGCCCATGTTTTCAGAGGTAGGAGGGGGTGGGGCAGGGGGAAGGGGTGGGTGGGGGTCGGGGAGAAGGCAGGGTGGAGACTTGTGGGGGGGGGTTAAAAGTAGGAGGGGGAGGGGCAGGGCCTGGGGGAGGTGCCGGGTGAAGTGGGCAGAGCATGGGACAGCAGAGGGTCTCTCTCTGCCCTCCACTCCTTGCACCTGACCCCCAGCTCCCCCCCGCCAGCTGCCTTGCGAGGACCAGATCATCCTGCTGAAGGGCTGCTGCATGGAGATCATGTCGCTGCGGGCGGCCGTGCGCTACGACCCCGAGAGCGAGACGCTGACGCTGAGCGGGGAGATGGCTGTCAAGCGGGAGCAGCTAAAGAACGGTGGGCTGGGCGTGGTGTCCGACGCCATCTTCGACCTGGGCAAGTCGCTCTCCGCCTTCAACCTGGACGACACCGAGGTCGCGCTGCTCCAAGCTGTGCTGCTCATGTCCTCAGGTAATGGCCCGCAGGGGCGCTGCTGCTCGGGGGATATTCCCATCATGCACCTGAGATCTCCACGGCCTGCCCCGCCCCCACGGGCCCAGCTGCCCTCGCTGGTGGTTTCGGGAAGGTGACACGCTCACTGCTGGTGCCAGCTAAGAGTTGCTGGGGGGAGGCCTGGGGTACAGGACACCCAGCCCCCGTGCAGCACGCGTGGGGCTTAGCCAGAGCCCTGAGCCGGGGCCCTCTCCCGGACGCCATCAGAAAGGCATGCAGCCGGAGGGTGGTGATGGGCAGGGTGCGTCGCTAGATGGGGGCTCGGGGGGCACTGGAGGGGTGGATAGAGGGCCCGTGGTCCGGCAGGCAGGTTGTATGGGGGAGGGCAGGCCAGCCAGCGCTGGGCAGCCGCGGGGCTGGGCGAACGGGCAGGGGCTGCGCTGCCCACGGCCCTGCCCGACGCCCGCCTGTCCCGCCCGCAGACCGCACCGGGCTGCTGCGCGTGGAGACGATCGAGAAGTGCCAGGAGACCTACCTGCTGGCGTTCGAACACTACATCAACTATCGCAAACACAACATTCCCCACTTCTGGCCCAAGCTGCTGATGAAGGTGACCGACCTGCGCATGATCGGCGCCTGCCACGCCAGCCGCTTCCTCCACATGAAGGTGGAATGCCCCACCGAGCTCTTCCCACCCCTCTTCCTCGAGGTCTTCGAGGATCAGGAAGTCTAGGGCAGGGGTGGGCAGGTGGGGAGAGGGCTGGGGGGGCGGGGGCCAGGACTCAGGTGAGAGCCCCGCCCCCAGCCCCTCCTGGACAAATTTTCATTGGTTCTTTTTTGTTTTGGTTTGTTTTTCTAAATATCGCGCGTGGGTGTCGCCCGGCGGCACCGACCCCCGTGGAGGGGGGCGGGGCTGCTGTCTGGGGGGGGGGAGCTTTTCAAAAACCACACAAAAATGGGCTTTCGGCTGGGGGGGTTGGATCTGAAGTAGGGGGCAGGATAATTGGAACCTGGATCTCATTTCCTTTGACCCCCTCAGTTATGCGGTTGCTGGGGGTGGATACGTAGCCCTGATTTCAACCCACTTACAGGAAGACTAACCCCCCCCCCCTTAGAATTCTCCGTCCCCTCACAACCCTGGCGCTGGGCTCAGCTGGCACCTCGCAGCCCCCCCCAAATAAAGCTCTCGTTGCACGGACGTTCTGAATTTTGTTCGTTTGCACAGCACAGTCCCAGACGTCAGAGCGTTTTTCCTCTCTTATTTTCTTAGATGATTTTTTGTTTTTTTAGCATTTATTCCCTCCCTGAGAGGCTAAAATATTAACTAACTGCACTTTGGAAAGAGAAAAGCTATTAAATTATTAGCGGGAAGACCCCAGGCACAGGGAGAGGGGATGGGGGGGTCAGGCCGCGGAGCCGAGCGTGAACCACAAATGCACTTTTTTATGAAAAGACGAAACTCCAGCAGGAAATGGCTGGTTAGATTCCCAGGGGTGCCGCGATGGCTGATTTTTTTCCATCGAACAACAGGGCGCAAAGCTGGCTGCCAGCTGACCCCCAGTGCCAGGACTGCAGGCTTGGACTGCGGAGAATGCCAGCTCCCTGCCAGGCTGGAGAATCGGGGCTCTGAGGTCGGGCTGTCCAGGTCCCTTCTCCCCGCCTCGCCTCTCCCCTGAGAACCCACCACTTCAGCCCATCTACCTCTTAGGCTGGCCAGGGCAGGCCGGTGTGTCCTGAAGTGTCTCACTCCCCCCCCGCCCCTCCTCTAAACCATCTGGAGCGGGATAATTCACTTCTCGGCTGAGCAGTGTTTTCACACAGTGTCTGCTTCCTTCCAGGGGTTGGATGTTGCGTTGACAGAACATGCACCCGAAACCTGAAATCGTTGAACTCACAATGGTGCCGTGTGTCTCCTGGGAGTTGGGGTTCGGGGGCTGCACGCACTCATTTTGCTCCAGGGATGGATGCTCTCGTCAGACTCCATCTCCTGTGGTGCATCCCCTCCCCAAGAGAGGTCACGGGGGCATCCTGGGGGATGGAGAAACAAAGCCCTCGAGGCGAATTGAAAGCAGGAGGCCCACAAACCACAACTCCCATCATGCACCACGGGACCATTTTGAATGGAAATATTTCAGTTTTCAATATCTTGCCAAAAAGTCAAAATTTTCTGAGGGGAAGCCCCCGAATTTCCACCCAGCTCTGCCTGGGCGCGTCCCCCTGCCCAGGGCTCTGCCCTGTCTGTCTCTGATACCCCCAGGCCAAGGGACATCTGCCCTAGTTACACCTGGTAATGTGCCCCAAGGAGAAACCTCACTCAGCAAGGGGGTGAGAGGGCACCACGATGAGCCCCACCCTTGCCACTCCCCATGGGGACCATGCTTTAACGGGCCGCTGCCCACCTTCAGCACTCGCTTTCCACCGGGCGGCCCTAGCCCCTGCCACCATCTAGTCTGCCCCATCTAGACCTAGAGCATGCGCTAGGCCGCCTCCCTGCCAGCGGTGCCACCCCAGTGCTCAGCGCCCACCCTCTCCGCCACCTCAAAGCCTTGATTCTCCACCACGCAGGGGCCCATGGGGGGAGCCCTGGCAAATGGCACTTACCGGGCACCGGGGCCAGAGAGGGGGTCTGAGCAAAGGGGTTTGTGGAGCTGGGGACAGGCCAAGCCCGGGCAGCTCTGTCATACCGGGCCAAGGGCTGCAGGTTTGGTTGCGTACCCACCCGTTTGGCCTCCCCCCACAATTCCTGCAGGGCCCTGTGGTCCCCAGGATGCCCTGTCCATGCTCCCGGGACCCATCCGCACTGGGAAAGCAGATGGCCAGAGGACAGCCAGGCAGCAGGTGGGGGCGGGCATGTTTAGACCCGGCTCAGCCCTGGAGTGCCACCCACACATCTCTGATCACAGCGTGGCTGGGCCCGTGTTAGCCGCTGCGGCTTCCCCAGCACGGGCGAGTTCAGGGCACTGCCAGTCAGGGACTGGATGCCGGGCAATGGGCTAACCCTTCTGGCCCCCCCACGCCCGCCGTGGGCATGACCTGCCCGTAAGCCGAATGAGCAGAACTGAGCCTCAGCCGAAAGCAAAGCGAGCGCCGGAAGCGGCGTGTGTAGCAAGGAGCTGCCTGTCTGTCTGCACTTAGCCAGCCCCGCAGCCGGGCCCGGCTGGCTCTTCCCATTGGGCTCTGCTGCTTTCTCCTGCAGGAGGCAGGGTTTAAAACCGCCAGGGACAGATCTCGGCAGCCCGAAGGGCGTCGGGCTTTTTGGACTTCTCAGTTTCACTCCTTGTGTGGAGAAGCAGCACTCACCCCTGCCTGGAGGGGGCACTTACTGGTAGTCAGAACCGCACCCCCCTCGTCCCAGCTGTCTGTCTGTCCAGCTGTCTGTCAGCAAACCCCGGCCGCTGATCTGCGCCTTGTATTTATATATATCCATATATATAAATAGCCAGTGGAGGGAGTTAAGTTTTAAGCTTTTTCTTACCCGGTTTAGGGCGTGAATTTTCTTTTTCTTACCTCAGTCGAGAGGCCAATGGGGGGACAGCTCCGTGGCACAGGGGATGGGCTTATTCTGAATGTACCGTGGAAGGTGCAGCACCGGGTGAGGCGAGCCAGCCGCAGGGGGAGATGCCGCTCCGATGTAAGCTAATATATATATATATATATATATAAATTTTTTTAATTAAAAAAGAATCTTTTTACGGGTTATTTTAAAAAAAAAGAAACAAAACCTTTTTGTGTTTGTTGTTGGTTGATCTGGGGCCGTAGCACTTGGCAAACGTTAACCCCTCGTGTGGGTGGCAGCACAGCCCGGGCCGGGGTGAAACCAGCCCTTGCGGGCATTGCTGCGGCTGAGGATCTGTCCTGTTGGCGTTGTGGCCGGGGGCGCCGGCCTGGGAGGAGCTGATTCTTTGGGGGAAAGCGGTTTTTAGAACCCCCTCTGGTATCCGCCTCGCCTGGTGCAGTATTGCCAGAGCACGGTGGCGGCATTCTTCCCGCCTGCGCTTGGGAGAGGTGGATTTGTAGGGGCTGCACGGGGCCAAGTTTCCAGATGTTCTTGGCACCCAGCACACACCCAAGGTAGCGGGCTCTGTGGCAAACCTGGGCCTGGTTGTGGTGCCCATGTGCTTGGAAATGTAACCTCTTCTGCACAATACTGGACGTTGGTGTTCTGTGATTTATCCCCCTGCAGTGCACTCTCCGCTCAGAGCTGCAGCATGTCGGATGTGACTCGGCAGTGCCAGCTCTCTGCTCTTTGGGGCTTTTCTTAAAGCCCCAGCTCCCGGAGTCATGTGGTTAGAGGAAAATTTCAGCTTTCATTTAAAAAGTGTTTTGTGTGGTTGCGGAGAAAATCTAGAAACAGGCCGTGAGGGCGGCTTGAAGGGCAACAAAAAGGGACCCTAGTTTGATTAGTTAAAAAGGGCTTGTTTCTGAATGCTAGGGGCTGGTGATCTGCCACAGCGGCCAGGAGTCTTGTCCCCGGCCAGTAGCGCGCTGTGTCTGCGCTGCCGGCTTAGGGCTGGCAGCCTGGAGAGATGCTGGTGCCCGGTGCAGGAAGGGAGCTAAAAACGGGCCACAGCAGGGCTGACTGATTTCTGCAATGCCCAGGTGAAAGGCTGGTTCTGGTCCAAAACCCCAGAGTGCAGGGAGCTGGTTCTGGTTCTGGCCCATCCCTAGAAAGGAGTGGAGAACCTGAGACTCCTGCAAGCTGTTCTCCCCCCCCCCCCGAGTTAAAGTTGGGTCACGGAGGCCTGATTTGAAACACCCCGGCGGGCGCTATTCCCCCGCGCCGGCTGCAGGAAGCTGTGCTGTGTTTGAGCGGGTGTGACAGGGCGGCTCAGAGAGGAATAGTGTCCCCCCCCCCGTGGTCTGATCACCTTTACACATGGTCTCCCCCTTCCCCTCCCTCACGCTCCTGCCAGACGGCTGGGGGTGCGCACAGCCCTGCAGCCCCTATGCCCCTTTGCCTACCATGCCCTGCTGCCGCTCGCTCCATGCGGGAGGCGGCACCAGAGTTGAATCCGGCGTCTTTCATTTCAGTGACGAGGGGGCTGCTGATTTGGAGTGGGGGGCAGGGAGGGACCTTCATCTCCTTGCGCTATTGGTGCAAAATGTCTTAAGCTCTTAGGAAAACTGTGAAAGCCCCTGCGTGCCCCACCACTAGGGAACTCGGCCTCCTTGCCTGGCTCTGCTAAGCAGCTTGTAGTAGGATATTTTTTGTGGGGGACACATCAGGAATCTGCCCCCCCCCAGTCCTGCCAGTTGTTGGTCTGTGAGGGCATGGAGGGGAAGGGGGGCCGTGTGGGTCTGTGCAATAAGAATAGGTTCCTAGCCATGGGAAGTGCCATGGAATGCTAATGAGGGGCTGCCCAGGCCCGGCTTTCGAGGAAGGTTGTAAATTTGGCCCTCGCTCTCACCGGGTATGAGACCCCAGCCAGCCCCTCGCCCCATTCCCTAGCCTGGCACAAGGACGGAGCTCGCTGAGCAAAGCCAGTTGCACAGTTCTGGCCTGGTTCTCCGGTCTGACCTCTGGGGCAGGGGAGAGGGGGAGCCGTAATCCCCACTGCTCAGGGAAACGACGCCCAGGCTCTGAGCGGGGCAGCAGGCAGGGCCCCAAGGGGGTCAGACTCACGGTGATGGGGGGCAGAGCGGCTCGGCCTGCTCCCCATGCAAACCCCGTGTGTGTCTGTGTGCATTAGTTTGTGTGTGTCTGTTTGCATGTTTGCGCATGCATTGGTCTGGGAGTGCCTGTGTGCCCATGGCTGTGTGCACACATTTGTGTCTGTCTGTGTGACTGTGTGCGCGCTTGCCAATGTCTGGATGTGTGTCTGATTGCACACGCATCTGCCTGATCACTGGCACACTCGCGGCCCAGCCCCTCCACCACAGCCGCAGCCTGCTCCTCTTGGCACAGGCCTGGCTGCTGTCTCCTGGCCAGCCCGAGGGGCACGATCGGGCTGAGTTTGGCATTGGAAAGGTCTGTATAGACGGCACCCGCTGCACCTCCTCTGCACCCAGCCTGCCCCCGGGCCGCTCTCCCCACGGCTGCTGGCTGTTAGAGCGCCAGGCCCAGCTGAGGGGGCCGCGGGAGGCCGTGTAACCTGTTGGCACCCCAGCCTGGCAGGGCTAACAAAAGCCTGCCTCCAGAAAGCAGAGGAAAGAGAAGGGGCAGCTGAGCAGGGATCCAGCCAGCATCGCTCTCCTTGGGGGCTCGGGTGCGTGAGGGAGGGGGTGTGAGCGGGGCACAGGGTACGCGGCGGGTGTGGGGGTGTGCTTTAATGTGTGTGTGATACACCCGCCCGACCCTGGCCCCAGGGAGTGGCTGTTCTTTGTGCAGGCAGGCTCAGCCGGGCACACCCGCGGCTTTGCCAGGCCAAGTGTTAAAAGGGGGCAGTGAGGAAATTCCATGGGGGGCCCGCCTCCCCCACCCAGAGGCTGTCCCTGGGCACCCTGCCTTGGGGGGGAGCAGAGCCACTTTGCACCAGCAGTGGGGGGGGAGCAGAGACCTCCCCCAACGTGGGTTGGGGGCAGTTCACCAGGGGTGCGAGAGGAAGATCAGTGCCCAGCTCCCAGGGCCGCCAGCCTCCTGGGGGTGAATGTGTGGCTGTCAGTGGGGTGAGGCCTCCCAAAGGGCTCCCCCCCCCCCTTGGTTATGCAGGCAGCTCTCAGCCTCCCCAGCCAGCCCGTGGGGTACACCAGCAATGGCTCCCCCACAACCACGTGCCCTCGTCCCGACATTACAAAAGGGGCAGGGTGTTTGCAGGAGCCTTCAGCCAAATCCATTTGCGGGGGGGCTCCAAGCCAAGGTCCCCCCCCCCGATTCCTAGGGAGGTGGCTCTGGCTGGGGATGGCAGAGCACTCAGGGCTCAGATGAACAGGGGGATGCATTGAGAGGGCAGGGAGGCGAGGTGCCGTGGAAGGAGGCAGGCCAGGAGGGCATGGGGGGGGGGAGGGATCTTGTTGCTGTGCTGTGGGGGGGAGGAGGGTCAGTGTTAGTCGCCTGCACGTGTGCGCACGTATGCACCCCCCCACACGTGCACACATACTGGGCACACACACACCCCACGTGCACACATACTGGGCACACACCCCCCACGTGCACACATACTGGGCACACACACACACCCCACGTGCACACATACTGGGCACACCCCCCCCCACATGCACACATACTGGGCCCGCGCGCGCACACACACACCCCAACGGGTTTGCCCCCACCTGCGTTCCACCCCAGGATTGTGGCTGCGCTACCCCCCACTATCTGCGGCCGTGCCTGGCTGCCCCCCCCCCCCCGGGTGGTTCTGTATCATATCTGTTGGTCTCCCTTGCACGTCCAACGTTGCTAGCCCCTGCACCCCCCGCCCCCATCTCTGCTTTCCAGGGCCCCCGACTCCCCCGTGGGGCACGATGCGTCCCTGCTCTCCCCTCCCCTGGCCACCTGGCTCGCAGCTAGGGGGTGGGGGGGCAGACCGCCCCAGCAGGTGCCCTAGTTATGCCAGAGGCAACCTGTGGGTCCCCCCCACTCCCCAGTTCAGCGTTGCAGGGGGAGTAGCGTCTGCCCATCTCTAGCAACCGTGTGCTTGCTTGGTGTGAGGGGGGGCCCCCACTGTATCCAGTGGTCAGGGGTCCCCCCCCCATGTACTATGCATTGTTGCTCCCGCCGCGGGGAGGTTGAATGTACGTGGAGGTTTGGATCTTGGTGCGTGGGGGGGGGCCTGGCAGGACGGTGAGGGCCGCCCCCCCATGTGCCTCCCGCGGGAAGGGGCCAGGCCGCAGAGAGCTGCTGCTGTACATGACAATCACCCTGTCTGTGACGTGCGCGTTTCAACCCTTTGTGTTTTTGGTCAGGATTTTAAAGACAGATATTTTTATGGTAATTGTTGCTGGTCTATTTTACTATCTATTTATGTAATAAATATATGATGAAAAACCCAACCCACCCCCACAGCCCCGCTGGCGTCTGGCCTCTGATTTCTGGGGCGGATGGGCAGGGCAGGCACTCACTTCACCCCCAGCAGGCTGCAGGATTTGGGGGGACAGCAGGGAGTCACTCCCCGCCCCTAGGGTACCTGCGCCAACCTGGGGCATGAGCTTTTGGGGGGGGGGTTGTTCGAGCCTGGTTATTAGGGGTAGCGATGGGTCCCAAACTGCCAGGCAGTGGGGGCCCGGGGCCAGGGAGGGCCTTGCCGTCTCTCCCACTTCCCCCTGGGGGCAGCCATGGCCTGGCAGAACGAGTCTGGGCTGCTGGGGTGTCGGCCAACACAGAAACAAGATGGAGGTGGGGGGGCCCTGGCAAGGAGCACACCCCTCCATGCCCCAGTGACTGCAGCTCTCTGCTGGCTGCAGGAAGTGAGGATGGACGGGCAGACCCTTCCGTCCCCCCAGGGATCAGACACTGGCCAATGAGGAAACTCAGGCCTGGCCTGACCCGAGCCCTCCCCACACGTGGTGAGATGGGTCTGGGGCTCCGTGTGGGGACAAGCGTCTCCATGCCCCCACCTGGCCATGGCAGGGTAATCTCCCCCTATCTGCCACTATCCCATAACGTTTGCCCCATGCAGCGGGCAGCAGGAAGGGGGCTTGGGCCCGCCTGTGGCAGGTCCCAAAGCCACCTCTAGAGGGGAGGCGCTGCCGAGAGCAGCAAGGGCTTCTGGATCCCCTGCAGCCGAGCACCGGCCTCACCCGAACGCTTGCAGCGTTTGGTGAGACAGCTGGGCACGGACACCCCCCCAAGTCCCAGCTCCTGGTCCACCCTGCTCCAGCCACCAGCCCTCCCAGGGCTGCCCTTGAGCCCAAGAGGTCTGGAGCCAGATGCCCCCCACCTTCCCTCTGCTAGGCGTCCCCTTAAGGAGCAGCAGCCAGGACAGGCGCAGGGGCCCGGCTCGCTCAGGAAGGGATGGTCCAGGCCAAGGGGTCAGTTTCAATATATTATTTCCCGTGCGGCTCAGACGGAGCCGGGCTCCAGCCCTCCCCGGGGGGTGGGGGCTGCCGCAATAGAGAACACAGCTCCACTGTACACAGATGGCTATTTACAGGGGTCACCCCCCACCGCCCGCCCCGGAGGGGCTCGGTCCTGGCTGAGGCGTCAGTGGCTCTCCAAAAAGTCTGGTGGGGGGTCTCTGCGGGGGGGCCCTACTGGGCGTCGATGCGGAAGGACAGCAGCTTCTCGGAATGCATGTTGTTGAGGGTGCGCAAGTCGGGCAGTTTCAGCAGGAGCTTGGTGAAACGCGAGGTCTCTGTGGGACGGTTCTTGATGATCAGGGCACGCAGGGCGCGGATCAGGGTCTCCTGAAGCTGCTCCACCGACCCCGTGTTCTCCATGCCGGAGCGATCTGGCCAGCGGGGGGGGAGAAATGTGCTGTGAGCCTGGGAGAGGGACACCAGCTCCCCCCAACCCTGCCTCCCCAGAGGCAGATCTGCAGCCTGTGATCTCCGCTACCTGGATTTATTCAGACCTCTGCTTCCAGATCCCACCCCCTGGCTGCCCAGCCCCCGTGCTCGCCCAGCCCCCCCCCACAGCCCAAGCAGGG
Source organism: Mesoclemmys tuberculata (assembly GCA_007922155.1). Lineage (NCBI taxonomy): Eukaryota > Metazoa > Chordata > Testudines > Chelidae > Mesoclemmys > Mesoclemmys tuberculata. The sequence continues at coordinate 10,559,106 of ML675642.1, forward strand.
GCTCGGGACCCACCTGCAGAGACCAGAACGACGGCGGTGAAGAGGCCCAGCTCCTCCTCACTGAGCTCCAGGGAGCCCAGCTTCTCGCTGAAGTCGAACATGGAGCTGAGCAGGTCGCCCATGCCCATGCCCCACAGCTCCTCCAAGCTGTACGTCGTGCGGCTCATGAACATCACCGTCTGCTCCTTCACGTTGAAGAGGGAGGCGAAGCGCACCATCAGCACCTGGTGTGTGGAGGATGAGAGCGGTGAGGGCCAGGCCCGAGGCTCCCCCCCAGAGGCCTGCAAGGTGGGTCCCCAGAAAGGTGCCATAGGGAAGACGGGCACCTGCTGTCGGAGGGGGTGGGAACCAAGGGCCTGGCAGCCGTGGGCAGTGAAGGGACAGTAGATGCCACATAGAGCTGAGGGCATCACTGGCATAGCCATGGGGAAAGGACACAGGACCCAAGGGGAGGGGGCCCCTTACAGAGGATTGGGGGGGGGCAGCTGCTGCTCTTGGCAATTTTGGCCCCCAGCTTGGCCAGTCACTGGAACATCTGCTTTGGGGGAGGCTCCAGGGCTGAGGCTTCATGGGCTGGTTTGAAGCAGACTCACCCCCCCGAGCTCCTGTCACCCAGCTGCTGCTAATGACCCACAGCAATACCGCCAAGGGGGCTGGCAGCTCGGGGGGGCCCCCTGTGAACCGAGTGCTGCTGCTGATGGCAGCTGGCAGGAGAAGTGAAAACCCCGGACCTACCTCGAAGGTGCCGGCTTTGAGCAGGGCGACTTGGTCGTGCTGCGACAGGTCCTTGAAGCCTGGGATGTGCTTGGCGAACTCCACCACCTCCCGGACAGCGGGCGTGAAGCTCAGCGAGAAATCCTCCCAGATTTCCTGGACGGTGCGGCCGCTCCTGCTGTGGGGGTGCGCGTTCATGGGGCACGCCTGCTGGACGGACGGGAGAACTGCCTGAGACACGGAGCCGGCAGGGTCCCCAGCCGTCCCCTGCATCAGGGCCTGGGCCGATCCGGGCAACATGCCTCTCCCAGCGGACACAGAAATCAGCCGCCACGTCCCCTGCACTATTGGGGGGAAGGCGTTTCTGAGAGCAGGGGGCCCAGCAGGAGACGTGTTGTTCCCTTCATTGGGTCACTCAGACCAGGCCAGTTAGAATTGTTCTGGACGCTCCAAGGCAGGTCCATTTCACTCCCGCCCCTTCAGCAGCCCCAGGGCGGGGGATCCTGGGAGGCATTGTAGGGAAGTCTTAACATTGCTGCACACCCCCAATTGTGGGGCGGAAAGGCCCGCGGATATCCCCCTCTGCCCCCCACCAAGGCGGCGTTGGCTCCGCACCACAAGGGACAGGCCCGGCCCTGACGTTCTGGCCTGAGACAAGACGATTACTGGTGATTAGACGCTCAAAACACCCTGAGGGGTCAGGGGGAGCGTGTCCTGGCTGGAAACACCCACCCGGGGCTCTGCCACTCACCAGCAGGATGTCCTTAGTGCCCCTTTGCCATGGGCAGCCCTGGCCAGCCAGGCTCTCGGCCGCCTGGGCCAAGGAGGGGCAGCCGGTGGGGCAGAGCCGATGGCTGTTCATGTTGTTCTGGTGGCAGGCGTGGGGGGAGCTGAGGTGCCAGGCAGGGAGGCGGGAGGCGTCCGGGTGGGGCAGGTTGTTGTTGTCCTGGCGATAGAGGCCGTTGCTGTTGGGGCAGCGCTGGTTCTCCCAGTTGTCACACTGCCGCGGCAGGGGCAGCGCTGTGCCCAGCTTGTCGTGGGCATAGATGAAGATCTCCTTGTGTGCCTTGGTCACCTGCGAGATGACGTCTTCCATGGCCTCCGTGGGGCTGGGGGAGCGGGGCGGCGTCAGCTGCTGGGGGAACTGGGAGAAGCAAGGCTGCTGCTGTGGGCAGGGGGGGAGCGGCTGCTGGGGCTGGTGGCACGGCAGCGGGTTGGCCGGCTGGGGGTGCCCCAGTGGGGAGCCCTCTGGCGGGCACTGCCCGCTGAGCTGGTTGTTGGCCATGTTGTTCATGGCGCTCTGCATCTCCGCCAGCATCCGCTGCTTCTCACGCTTGGGGATGCGCCCAAAGCGCACGGCTGCAGGAAAGGGGGGGGGTGCAGATTAGCATCGGGTGCCGGGCAGATCCCGGACACCCACCCTCAGCAGCTGCACCGAGCCACGCAGGAGCCTCAGGACACAGCACCACACAGCAGCAGGCAGGGGCAGGGCAGGCTGATCTCTCCTCCCCAAATCCACCCCCTCCTCCCCCACTGAGATGCCCCGGCCTAGTGGCAGCATCACAGGGCAGGGAGCCAGGAGCTCCTCTCCCAGCTGAGGAACCAGCCCGCTCAGCGTCCATGGGGCAAGTCACACGCTCAGTAGAACACGGAGAATGAACTCCTGGCTTTGAGCACGGGCCCCTGGGAGCAGGGATTTCGTGCACGTGCAGCGCCCGGCACAGCGGGGCCCTGATTCCCAGCCGCAGCCTCTCGGCACCACCTTCCTACCACTAATGAAGCGGGGGGGATCTGTCATTGGCGCAGAGCCCGACGCCGTTCCGGGCATCCTATTACAAAAGGGGAGGGGAGGACACCCCAGTGCTGGGGGGAGCCTGCCCTGCCCCCGCCCCCATCATCCCCCAGCTCGCCCGGTGGGCACGCACCGTCCCGGGACATGCCGACCGACAGACACTTCTTGAAGCGGCACTGCTGGCAACGGTTCCGGTTGATCCGGATGATGGAGCAGTTCTCGTTTTTCAGGCACTTTTTGTACTGGATGTTTTGCTGGATGCTGCGTCGGAAGAAACCCTGCAACAGAAAGGGCGAGAGGCGGGGTGAGACGGGCAGGCCACACCGGGCTCGCGGAGGGCAGAAAACGCCACAGGCTCCTCCATGCTGCTGGGGTTTGGAGCTGCAGAACTGTCTGCGGCCAGCGGAAATGACACTGCTCCAAGCAAAGAAATCCAGACAATCGTTTCCTTGGGACCGAAACCACCTTCAGCCCCAGGCCAAGCCAAGCAGTGCCCATGCACAAGAGCCCCGCCTCGCACTTGCGTGGAGCAGCCAGTTCTGTCCCACACCCTGACCGCCGTCTTCGCCCAAGAACAATAATCATTCGGGGCCAAGCGGTGAATGATTCTGGCCGGTGGCAGCTGTTTGTGAGTTACGCAGGTGCTGATGGCAGGATCTTCCCCTCCAGCGAGGCAAAAACCCCACATTCTTGGAGAAAACAAGCCCCCGATGCTAACCAGCCAAGGTGGTGTGTTTTATGGGCCCTGCCGAGGACGGGCAGGTGGGGAAGACGATGGGGAGGAAGCACTAGCCAAGTCTGAAGGGAGGCAGGGGAGTATTTGTGGAGTGACGAAGTTCGAGGAACGAGATGACGCTAATGATCAGGGATGGTAAATCCCGTCCCAGGCTAGCGCCGGGGTGGTTCTGAGAGGGGCCCAACTGGAGACCCATCAGAGTGCAGTGCGCAGCACACAGGACACTTTGGGGGCAGGGCTGGCAGCGCCTGGCACAGCAGGTCTCCAGGCCACAGCTGGGGCTCCAGGCACTGCCACGGCACAGCTAACAAATAACAATGCAGATCGGGAAATTCCAGCCACTCACAGCCCCCACAATGATGAGCCACTTCGGGATAGCCAGGGCTCATCCGGGGCGGTGCCGGCCGTGCCCCGAGCCCCTATCAGGGGTAAGATATTAACAAGATGCTGGGACACTGGTCCCACTCCCTCCCCGCATGGTGCCCCCTGTCCCGCCCCCTTACCTTGCAGCCCTCGCAGGCATGGACCCCATAGTGGAAACCTGAGGCGACATCTCCACACACTTTGCAAAGCAGAACCATCCCGTTCAGCTCTGGGAGGGGAAAGACACAGCCAGGTGAGAGGCTGCAGCACCGAGCCCTGCCCAGGAGCCAGCCTCTGGGGGCATCCAGGACGGCTCCCTTCCTGCGGGGCGGGCAGCTGTCCGGGGGCAAGCCTGGCTGCTGCACCCAGAAAGAGGCCCTCTTGGGGGCCCAGGCATGTGGCCTGCCATGCTGGGAGAACCAGGGGTACAGACAGCCCCCACCGCAAGGGGGGCAAGGACAGATGCGGGGCTGATGGAAGGCCACAGCCGTAAATTCCAGCCATGGACAGAGGGCACCCCAGTGCCCACACACTGCCACTCCCACCACACCCTGGCCTTCCCCCCGTCTCCCCACGCCCCGGGCCCACCCCACCTCTGGCCCAGGCACTCACTGGTGATGTTGCTGGTCATCTTGCTGGGAGAGACGCGCCTCCCGTCATCCACGAGGATCTGCAGGCCCCCGGGGGAGGCCCCGGAGGAGGAGGACGATGTCGAAGAAGGGGAGCCATCCTCCCGTGAGCCCTGCAGCCCACCACCGTAGGGCCGCGAGTCTTGGGTCAGCGAGCCGGTGGGCGATGGTGGGAAGTACGCGGTGAAGGCCTGGGAGCCGGACTGGAAGCTGCCGTTGGAGCTGTCACTGCACAGGGAGACGGGGCTTGTGCGGCTGGGAGAGGAGCCACTGGAGCCCACGTAGCTGATCACGCCACCTGGAGAGACAGCAGAGAGGGGCTAAGACCAAGGTCAGAGTGCCCCACATACGGCTACGGTACCCAGCCGAGACGGCTCGGGGGGGCAGGGAATGGGGCACTGGGCTTTTCCCCTCTAGGGGAGGAGGCTGGCTGGCTGAGGGGGTGGGGAATAGGACACCGGGCCCTGGGGGACCAAAACATTGCTCCCACCCGCCAGTGGTTTGGTGACCTGTGTGTGAAATGAGTGTGTCAGGTCTTTGCGACACGCTCACATACACACCTCGATGGATCCCCGATGTCCCTGGCCGTGAGAGGCCACGGTCAGAGCGGGACACGAGGGCTCAGGCAGGCTGGCATGGGGCAGATTTCTATGCCCCTGTCCATCCGTCCCTGCTCTGGGACTTTCCATCCCCAGGGATAACAGCCCTCCCGTCTCCAGCCCCTTCCAAACAGGATCTCACAGCATGCTGAAGGCAGGGAGGGATCACACCTCACCCTCCTGACACCCACCAGGCTGGGGACTTTGCAGCCAAGCAGCCAGGGGGTCTGGGACAAGCCCCCGAACTCCCAGCCCGGCAGCGCACAGGTGAGGGAAACCTGGCACCCGTTAGTACCACAAAAGACAGCTTCAGGATGGCTACTGGGGGCACCCGTTCCCCTGCAGGGCTCTGCCTGGCTGCAACTCCACTGCCCCATCCACCACCCCTCCAGATCCCAACCCACCCATCTCCATGCCGGGGAAGCCCCCCCGCCCCTCCCCAAAGGTTCAGCCTGCAATATGGGTTGGCTGCATCACCCCTCCTCATGCCCCTGTGCACTGCAGAGGGTGCAGCTACCGCTGAGCTGGCACACGGAGAAAAAAAAAACAGGCAGGGCAGCGCTGCAAGCACGCCAAGCGCAGGCCAGTAGCAGCACGGGTGGGGGGAGCAGACGGGACGGGAGAAGGCCAAGAAACACAGACCCTCGGCGGTGGACAGCGTTCTTCATAAGCCTGGGTAAATAACAAGCCTAGAACAAGGGCACTAAACACACGAGCTAGGCATGTGGGCGCAGGGGGCTGTACGCAGGAGGGGCCGCACATGCATGGAGTGCACGTGTAGGGGTCCATCTGCCCGTTCACCTCTCCCCCCTCCCCCCGAAGATCTGTCAACCCTTCCTGAGCCCTCCCAGGCAGCGAGCTTTGCAGGCACCAGCGGGGGAGCACGTTCGTGGTGGCCTCTCACTCACCTGCCCCCCATGCCTTTCCCTGTGGAGCTTTGAGAATACCGAGGTTTAAATGCGCCTGCTGCCAGGCAGGGGAGGGGGGCTCAGCTGGGCCCCAGCCACACAAGGGAACCGAAGCACCGGGGCAGGCAGGCAGCCAAGGGACCAGACCTTTGGCTCCTGGAGCTCGGCCATGGGGCTTGGGAGACTGGGTGCTCCAGGGGGTGGAAGCGGGAGGCACCTGGGGAAAACCCAACCCACTTTGGAGGGAAAACAACCCTGATAAGGCACCTGGGACGCCAAGGGCGGTGGCCAGGCAGTAAATACTGTGGAGACCCGGAAGCCTCCTGCGAAAACACAATCATCATCATCATTGCGAAACGGCCGACAAACAAGTGGGGAGGGTCACGTGTGCAAGCTGCTGCTGCACCCGGCCTACTCACGATTCCCCAGCCGTGCGGATGGCTGCTCCTGCCCTTAGGAACGCGGCCAGAGCCCACGGCTGGGTCAGTAAACTCGCCTCTCCTCCGCCCAGGAAGGCATGCGAGCCACCCACACACGTGGCGGCTGCACGAGAGATGCTAATGCCAGCACTTAAGTCACTCAGTGCTAACGGGAGGGTTACAGCAGCTGGTGGGAAAGGTTTACTTAGCTGCGGTGAAAAGGCTGGGAGGCACTCTGAGTCAATCGGGTTTTAAAGCCAGGCCAGGTCTGCCCCTCAGCTAGCGTCAGTTAACACCAGCCAAGGATCTGGCCTAGCACCAGGGAGAAAAGCCAACTCCTGCCATGGGCCAACAACACAAGGGGGGAAGAAACCGTGCCCACTAAGTGAGTCTTATTCCTTGCAGCTGCAGGACACACAACTGTGCACCTGGCTGCTTCTCCTGGTTAGAGGCATGTAGGAAGAGAAGGAGAAACTGGATCAAGGGGGAAATCAAGTCTCTAGCCCTGATTGTTCCAGTCAGAACAGAGCTACCAAGAGCTATACGTAGAGAATTCGGGAGGAAAAACAGAGCCTCCTATTAGCTGCATTGAAACGGCTCAGCAGGGGCTGGTGTGGAAGGAGTGGAAAAATTTCAAGTAATTTGGCTTTTTCAAAATGAGGTGTAATCGGGAAGGATTCGAATGAAATAAGGGAGCAGGGCAGAGGGGGAGGGAGGCATGGGGAATCCCGGCAGAGCTAGAGGGTGCAGTGAATTGTATGGAAAAGCAGCAGCTGCTCCGCCAGCCCTCAATCCCTCCCCTAGCTCCAGTCATTCTCAATCTGCAGCGTCAGCTTTGGTGCATTTGTTTCCTTGTCTTTAAATAGAAGAGATTGGGAAATAGATCTCTGGAAATAGGTCACAAAACCCAAACCGCTTCCCTCACCACACCCAAAAGCCAGCTCTCCCCTCCGGCCTGGGGAACGGCTCCGCAGCAGTACCTTCCCAAAGGCACATGTGGGAGGCATGTGGGGGTGCAGGGTGAACAGCATCGCAGAGATCTCACAGCCCACCCAGCAGACGGATACAGGACTGCGGGGGACAGGAGCACCTTGGCACGTGGCCAGAGCTACTTCACACACGGGGCACGTCTGTGTCCGTGTCGTTTCTCCCTCCCCCCCGTGGCAGGAGCCAGCCTGCCAGCCGGGTAATGCTGGGCGCAGTCAGCCCCCTACTCAGATGGTCACGTGATATCTGGGAAGGGATGTGTGTGACAAAATTATCAGGGCAACTGCTTTGCACTGCACCTTTTCTTCGGCCCTTTATTAGGAGGGGCAAAGTTCTCACCCTGTGAGCCAGGGAGGTGGGGCAGCATGTGGAGCCAGGCCAGAAGGCAGGGCAGAGAGCAAGGAGGGGTCAGGGCCCAGGATCCAAGAGACCCAGGTTCAATTCCCTGCTCCACCAGACATGTGTGGGGCCTTGGGCAAGTCCCTTAACCTTGTGACCAGAGCAGAGAACGAACATTCTCATAACAGCCTCTATGTGCCAGACTCCACCACCATGCTAGGGAAACTAGCCCCACCCTGCCCCCCATGATAAATACATCCAAAAAGGCAGGGCGCCCCAAGGTTACCGTGACGGGGGCCAGATGGGCATCACAGACAGAGGGATGATGGGGAGCCCGTACCCCGAAATGGACATTCTCAGCCTTGAGGTAGCAACTGGGGCACCAGGGAAGGTCATGGCCTTGGGGGGGGGGTGTCTTAGCCTGGGGACTGGTGGGTTGGCTGGGCTGGGGAGACAAGAAGGGAAGAACAGCCAGACTAGGTCAGACCAATGGTCCAGAGCAGGGAAGCATCAAGTGATCCATCTACTCCCAGCTTCTGGCAAACAGAGGCTTCTCAAACTATTTTCCTGGGACCCCCCTTTGAAAATATTGCAGGCTGTGACAACCCCCCCAAAAAGTGATGCCCTCCCCTGCATGCCGCACCACCCTTACCTGTGCGCTGCTGCTGCGCAGGGCGCTGCCTTCAGAGCACCCGGCCAGCAGCTTCTGCTCTCCCGCCACCCAGCTCTGAAGGGCTCCGGCTGTCAGCCGTGCACGGGGCTAACAGACACAGCCAGGGCACGCGTGGGGACCGATACCTCGCGACCCCTTGAATGGTCTGCCCCCCAGACTGAGAACCCCTGAAGCCTCAAGAGCAAGGGGTCGCGTCCCTGCCCATCCTGGCTAATAGCCATTGGCACCTGGCCTCCGAAGGCTGATCTAGGTCTTTTTTGAACCCTGGCATCGTTCTGGCCTTCACAACATCCCAAGGACTGGGTAGGGGGGACCCTGCCGAGGGGGGGTCCTGCTAGGGGTCAGGGGCTAGGCTGGGGGGGGGGCTGAGCTAGGTGGGGGGGGCTCATGCTGGGGGTCAGAGGCTGGAGGGACCCCGCCAGGGGGGGGCTCATGCTGGGGGTCAGGGGCTGGGTGGGGGTTTGGGCTAGGTGGGGGGGCTCATGCTAGCGGGCAGGGCTGGGCGGGGGGGGTTCGGGCTGGGGGGCAGGGACCCCGCCTGGGGGCTCAGCGTAGGGGGAGGGGATGGACTCGGGGGTCCCGGACCCGGCTCTCCTGGGCTCCCGTGGCCTCAGGTCCCCCCCCCCCCGGCCCCGCTCCACGTGTTTCGGCCGCACGGGGCTACTCCATCCTCGGGCCCCGCCCATCACGCTTTGCCCCGCCCCCGCCGCGCCATTGGCCGCCGCTCGTTGCCCCGGCGATGGCATCACCGCCCCGCGCGCTGGGTTCTTTTCTACCTTTAAAAGCTGGGAGGAGGGGGGGGGGGGGAAGGAGGGCAAGGCGCCCGGCTTCCGGGTGTGACGTCACGAGCCCAAGGGGCGGGGCCTGAGGGGGAGGCGACGGTGCAATAGGGCGGTGGCGACCAATGGGAGGGGGCGGGGCGGGGAAGGGAGGAAAACAAAGTCTGCACGTGGCAGAGCCTGGGCGGGGGACACGTGAGGTAGGGGGAGCCCTGGGGGGGTCACGGGAACGGGGGGGGCTGGAGCCAGCAGCGGCCACGTGACTCCGGCGGGGGCGGGGGGTGACCCCAGACCCCCCCGGCCGGGGCTGGCCTGGGGCCCGGCAGGGGAGCGGGGAAGCCGGCGCGGGCCCCTTGCCCGGGTTAACCCCGGCCCCCCCCACACCCGGTTACCCAGCGTCGTGGGGCCCCCCCAGCCCGCGGGGGGCTGCCCCTCCCCCCGCTAGACCCCCAAGGCGGGGCCAGAGCGAGCCCCTCCCCCTGCCCCGACACAGCCCCGACGGGGGGGGCGAGCGTGGGAGGGGAACCCGCGCAGCGGCGTGCGGGGGGTCCCCCAGCGCCCCGGCAGCGGGGGGGCAGGGCCCGAGCCCGGCAGGCGGCACCCACCGGTGTTGTTGTTGGGGTCCAGCGCTGCCATCCCGCCGCGGGGCGCGGGGCTCCGAGCCGGGCCGAGAGGGTCGCTGCCCGCGAGCTGCTCGGCGGGACCGTGCGCTGCGCGGGATCTTCGCTGTGCGCAGCCGGGGGGGGCGCAGCGCAGCGCAGGCAGGACGGGAAGCCGCGCGCCGCCGCCTCTCCCTGCTCCGCGGGGCTGGACTGTGCCAGGGCTCCCCAGCCTCGCTCGCTCGCGCTCTGCCTGCGCCGCGCTGCAGCTGCGCAGTCTCCCGCACGCGGCTCCGGAGCATCCACCATGTGATTCCCGGGGAGAGCCTCGTGCCCCAGTGACACACTTTCCGCGAGCCCCAGGCGCGCGGAGCCCGGCTGCGCGAGAGGGCGCCTGCCCGGCCCGCTGCCTGGCGGGATTTGTAGTTCCCAGCCCGGGCCGTGCCCTCCCGCCGGCCGCCCGCCCCGCTGGTGCTGCTTCCCGGGGGGGGGGGGG
>ML675642.1:10569148-10589728 GCA_007922155.1 Mesoclemmys tuberculata
GTGCAACGCAAACCCCGTGCGCGTGCAACGCAAACCCCGTGCGCGTGCAATGCAAACTCTGTGCTGTGCAACGCAAACTCTGTGCTGTGCAACGCAAACCCCGTGCGTGTGCAATGCAAACCTGTGCATGCTCAGGGCAGCAGGGGCAGGAGAAGCCCCGGGAAGGATGCCTTGGCTGGGGGTAGGTAAGGTTTTCTAGAGCAACCACTGCATCACCCGGACCCCGTCCACACAGCCCTCCCCCTTCTGCCACCAGGCCATCTCGCCTGGCCAAATAGCCCTCCGGGCAATTAAAAGGACATTAGTGACCCCCCAATGCCTTGTACTAAATGCCTGAGAACAGGGAAGGAACATTACATGTAATTAAATTGGCCAGCCTGGTGACATGCAAAACCAAAAAAAAAAGGGGGGGGGGCAGAGTCTTCACCTGCTTGCCCCTTCACCAAGGCCTTTGATTGACATGTAGCCACTGTTTGCCCATTGTGAGGTTTTCAATGGAGGGATCCTCCCCCTCCCCCCTGTTTTGCATTCTCCCTACTGCTGTGTGTGCTGTGCTGTGTCCGGGACTTGGTGCCATGCAGCAGGGCCAAGCAAACACTGCTGCAGTGCAGATTTAGGTCAGGTGGCGTTCACAGTTATTCCTTGGCTTACAACAGGGCAGTGGTTGGGAAATAAGAGCTGGCACCTGTAGAACAAGTCGCTTATTGTCTAGCTCGTTACATGGACCGTTGTGGATAATAACCCTCATCCCCACGGTCCTTGAAGGGTTGGGAATGCAGCGGTTCTCTCTGATTTGCTCCTTCCGTAGATTCCTCTCTGTCACAATCACAGTCCTCTGGTCTCCCTGAGTGCCCCCCCGCCAGCCCTCAGACCTGGCCACACTTCTCCCTCTAGTCCAGCTGGGTTTGGCTCCTCCAATTCTTCTCTTAGGGCATCTGTAACCGGTGGCTAATGTGGCGGCCACACAGCGGTCTTAATCCCCAGGATGGTTTGTTTTGCAGTAGGAACAAAGCATTTTGAGAAAAATGGATTTTAAAGCCTCAGAAAATCCAGTGGCTCATCTAACAGCCCAACATCCCCCGACAGTGACCGAGTCAGACCTACTGGCTGCCTGTGTCCGACTAAACCAGTGGTTCCCAACCTGTGGCCCACGGACCCATGGTGCTATGTGAGGCTACTACAGGGGGTCCGCAGAAAAGAAAAATAATAACATCTGCACCAAGGAAATGTACAATTTCAAATAAAAAATAATTTCATAACAGGTGTGTACATTACAAATTATTACTGAGTGCATATTATTTCTTTGTTATTACATTAGATTTCCATCAGAAATGGAGTGTAAAAAACAACCAGTAGCATGTGGTGGTCTGCAAAAAGTTTGGAGGTTGAAAAGGGGTCCACATACTCAAAAGGTTGGGAACTGCTGCTCTAAACAGTTCTCCCCCTCTAGAGGTGGATCCTTTTAACCCTTTTGGAGCCCTTCTGTAAGCTAGGACCCTTCTGGCTTCAGTTCTGCATGCCCAGCTGGCCAGAGAGCCAGAACCATCAAAGTACAGAGGTCCAGCATTGTCCCTTAACAATTTTAAATGCATGCTGAGTGGTGGCTTCTTTCAACCCTTTTTTTCCTTCCTTCCTGTTTTCTCAGGTAGCCCTGTTGATTTAATCCAGTTTAGACACACAAAAAACACCCCAATAACTAGATCACCAATGCAGTGTTTATAATTTATTGCAGCACAGAGAGAGAGAGAGAGAGAGTTTTCTCATGGACTTCCCTTCTCAACTCCCCAATTTACCCACTGCTTGGCTAGCAAAATATTTCATTTTTCAGGCTAGAGGAAGGGCGCTGGACTGTGGCTTGTGCAGCTTGGCACCATCGCACTAGAAAAATCACTTGCAGCCCAACCACTTTGCCTTGGGAATTCTGCATTGAAGAGCAGGACTTTGGAGGATATTGTGTTGCCTGCAACATGCATTTCTGCTGGTTCCTGATCAGGTCACACCCTGTCGTTGCCAACCCTTGACTTCTAGATGCTAACCAGCCACATTGTGTACAATCAGCTGACACGTGTCAACAGCCAAGACAAAGACAAATTACCCTGTGAAAAGCGACTCCACCAGCAAAGACAGTTCTTTAAAACCAGTAATTACAGGAAGGGCAGGGATGTCAAGGAACTCTTCCTAAACTCTGGATCACCTGTGCTCGCCCACTGGGAAAGCTGCCAGGGATGTTGACAGGAGACACGTTTCCCAGACCAGTGCAAGAAATGCGTTTCTTGGGTGTAGCGAGCCTGTCTCTCACTGTGCTTAGCTTGGCACTTCCTCCGGGACTTAGTTTCTCCCACAGCCCAGGTCGCTTTAGGCTGTAGGTTGGGTCACACCAAGGAAGAAGTTAGAGCAATTTATGGGCTGAAAGTTAAAGCCCTCCTGCTCCGACATCTCTTAGGGGCAGGCAGGCCCACCGCATTTTCCATTTCTGCCCCCCTTCCTTCAGCATGGCCCCTGTTCTGAAATCCACCTCATGCCTCCCTCAGCCAGAGATCCCAAAGCAAAACAACTCCCGGAAAACAGATTGGCAAATGCTGCTATTTTCCATTAAAAACATAGAAAAAAAATACACATTTGAAGGGAGAGATTTTTTCACTTTTTTGGGCAACATTTTTTCTGCTTTTTTGATGAAAAACCTGGAAACGTTTTGAAAGAAGCAAAACTTTCAAGAAAAAAAAATCCTTTTTTTTTGTTTAAGGCCAGTTTTGATCAGAAACGTTTTTTTTAATCAGAATTTTTAACCAGTTCTTAAAACGTTGCCTGATCCATGTCAATGCTTTCCATTCGGTCCCTTGCCCTGCCCTTGCTCTTTCCTACCCCGAGAAGTTTTGATGTCATGCTGACCCCCAGGGAGGAGGGTCTGAGGAACCCCAAAGCACCAGCCCACAATCCCCCAAGCGTTTATAGCCAAGGTCAGGGGGTGCCGGCAGCTTGCCCTGCTCCACAATCCAGTCTTTGCGGAGCCGTTCAGAACAGCTAACGGCTGATACGAAATTTCTCCTTCGTTCCTTGTCATGGGATTGCCTGGGTCTGGCACCAGCGCTTGCAGCAAGTTCCTCCCCATCACAGATGGAAATCCTAAACCCTGACCCACTTCCCATGTTATTGTTTGTTTAATTCTGACTCATGAGCATATGGCCACACTGCAGCTTGAGCAATGTGAGGTTGCTTTGCGAACGGGAGGAAGGGATCTTAAATATCTAATGCCATTTGTGCCTCGCCACTTGTCCACTGGCTGGTTTCCTTTACCCACCAAGGCTCAGACCATGCAGGAAAACCGCTCTGGCTGTCTACCCACTGAATGGGCACTTTGCCATTGCTTTGATGGCATCAGGGGCAGGCCGTGACGGGCGCAGCTGAAGAGGTGAAGAGGTCATCTGCCATTGCCTAATCCTGTGTAAGCCATTCGGGCCCTGAGTCACCTGGAACCAGTCAGTCGACCTCTCCGTGCCTCGGATTTAAAAAGCCTGTGAGCTGGGCTGGCCTGGGTGAACCTCAGCTCCTGTCTGTCTCCAGCCAGGGCGACTGAGGAATGATGGGGCCTTGGTAAATCAGTCCAGCCTGGCATGCCTGTCCCTTGCCTGGATTCCAAGCCCAGCAGGAGCTCCCACATGGTGCACCCTAGTGGTGGCTGCAGCCTGGCTTCAGGCTCGTACAGCCGCGCTGCACGCTCTCAGATCCAGGGTGCAGGAGCGTGGGACTTCGCTGCCTGTCAAGACTGCTCCCTTTCTCAGCACACGCATTCCAGGGCCACTAGAATTAGTCGTGACCTAAGCTAGTCATTTTCAATTAAAAAAACGCAGCCACCCACAACCGCTGCAACAGCTCCGTCTAGCTGGGAAGAGTGACTCGAATGCGACCTTGGGAGCCGGGAGCGTGGGACCAGCCCTGCGGCCCTCACGCTTCCACGTTACCCTGTGACCTCGGTGGATGATCTGGCATGAGTTGGCACCCCTGGGAACAAGCTCTGGGTTTAACAAAAACTGCAAACCCGGTGGCTTCAAATTAGGCTCCTAAACAGGAATGATCCGATCATCGGGGGTGCTGAGCGCCGAGCCCCAGGCCTGCATCTGGCCCGAAATAGCCTGGCCAGCAACAGGCACAACCTTGGATTCTAACATTCCGCTGTGGGGTTCTCACGCTTTCCTCTGAAACAGCTGGTGCCGGCCCCTGCTGGAGACAGGCCACTATCCGGAGCCCTGGGGTCCGATCCAGTCTGGTAACCCCTCTTCCAGATCTTCAGCTAGCGTCAATTGCCTCAGCACCGCTGAAGTCAAAAGAGAGCTGCCGGCCAGGATCTGGCCACAGCATTCTAAAACTGGGAGGGGTTATCGGCTTTTCCTGCCTGTGCTGACCCTGTTCTCCCCTTCTGGCTCCCATGCTGACAAAAGCCAGAATTTATGTAGGACCTTCACAAAAGCAGGGCTGTGCCCTGGAGCACCACCTGCTGGAAATGCACGAAGTTAATTGGATGGACCCAGAGCCCTGTGCTTGCAGGCAGGGGTGGAACTACCTGCTTCTCAGAGGCAAAGCGATTCCTTTCTCAGACTGATCCCAATGGGTTGTTTGTAAGATTCCTTTGTATTATCTGGAAATCAGAACAGCAATGGGCAGGTGCTTTCTGCTCCCTCGGTTTGTTAGACGGCAGAAACACATTCTGCCCCTGTGCAGCGTGGTACTGAGCAATGCTAGTTTGCATTTCCATGGCAACTTTCATCCAAGGAGCAAAAGGCGCTTTGCAGCGGCAGGTCTTAGACTGTCGGCTCCTTGGGGCAGGCCTGTCTGTGCTCTGTGTTGGTCCAGCACATGGCACCACGCCTGGGTCTCCGAGGTGCTGCCACAATACAAATGAATACTGCCTGAGGCTGATACATAAGGCCATTATTGTTATTAGCCTGGGATGGAGCAGAGAAGCAGATGTACCGTGTCTCTGCTCCAGTTGTAGCGGTTTCACCTTATACAAAAACCAGCTGCTTCTCTGTCCTGGTTTGAGGCCCAGGACCTTCAGTCAGGGTCTCTTATGCTGACCAAGGCCAAACTGTAGCCCTGCCCATCTCATTTGTATTAGAGAAATATTGGCCCAAAGTCAACAGGAGTGTGTGGACTGGCCCCAGAGAGCCTTGGATGCAGCCCTGCATGGGACGTGCTTTCTCAGAGCCATTCGAGAGCAGCTGGGTAGCAACATGGATCCTGAGTCAGCCCCTGTGCTGGAGTCAACACTTGGGGGGGGAAGCAGGCACGCCCCCATCATGGGTGCAGACAATCCCCTAGAGGTCTGACTACAGATTTCTGCATCAATGTAAGAAGCTCTTTTGAGCAGATACGGTCCCATGTACATATGGCAGCTAGCTCACTGGGCCTGCCCTTCATTGGGACCTCTGGGTCCTGCTGCAGAGCAAATAAGAAACAATATTGAAATATTCCCAATAACACAGGGTCCTCCCGGACGTGGATGCAGGAGGACGGCAGCCTGTCTCCTGTGGGTCTGAACAGTGCAGGATTGCTCATCCTTTTCTGTCCAGCGCACGCACAATCCCCCAACCGACGCAACCAGGAAATCCACTTTCACCCTGGACTCGGCCTGTGCAAGCAAAGCAGGCTTGGCTCAGCTCCACAGCTCCCCTCCAGCCTCGGTCATTCCCCGAGGAGAGCCCGTCCTAGCTGGGCCGCACTGCTGAGAATCGCCAGGGTGCAACCGTTAAGGGCAGACCACAAAGTCCTTTTGCATTTGAGGCTGACGGGGAGATGTGGGGCAATAACTCTCCCGGGGCATGGAGGACTCAGGCCTCCGTGCCCCGTGTGTCCGAGATCATCTGGTTGTGCCTGGCTGCTGTGCCACGTGACTTGGCACACCGCACACTCCCTGCTGGCACCTGTGTGCGTAAGGATCTATTTTTACTTCAAGGCTAGCCAGATTCTTGATCGTATTCATCCTTTTCCAGGAAAAGCTTTTTACACGCGGCTCTGCTGCTCCCAAACCCAGCAGAGTCTACACAGAGTGGGGGTGTTGGGTCAGGCCGACGTGCCCGGCAGACGCACAGCTCTTTGCTCTGTTCCCTGGTGGGGTCTCAGCCCTGGACAGTCCTGCCGCAGGAGTAACCCCAGGCTACGGCAGTGCTTCCCACATGGGCACACTATCACTGCAGCCCCGTGATAGGGTGCAAATGAACTTGAATCAGCTGGTGCCAGTGGTCCCATTGGCTTGCGGGTGTTTGCTCCCGAGAGAAAGGCTGGCTCACGCGAGTAAGAGCACACTGAGCATAAGATGGAGGCTTGGGTTCTGTTGCCAGGTCTTGCCACTGGCCTTTGGGTGACTTGGGACAAGTCATTGCTGCTTCCTGCCTCAATTTCCCCAGAGGCGATCATGACACTGATCTGCTTTGAGATGGATGGATAAAAAGCCTCCAGCTTCCCAGTCTGGGGCTGTTTAACAAACCAGTTCTGCCCCCCAGGGAATCACCCATTGTGACAAACAATAACGCTTAACACTTTTCATCAGCAGCTCAGGCGCTGTCATTATCCCATGGGGATAATGAGGCCCAGGGAAGGGACAGGCCCAGGACCATCCAGAGAGTCATGGGCATAGCGGAGGATAGAATCCAGGAGTCCTGGCTCCCAGATCAGTGCTACATCTGGTAGACTGCAGCCAGCCCAGGGAAGAAATGTCAGACCCGTAGGATGTGCGAGCTGACAAATGATCTGATGGGGACAAATGTCATCTCTTGGATTTGAGGAGACGGAACAGGACATTCGACCGTCACATTTTGTTCTCTAATGATTCTCCTTTCTGGGCCCCTTGCAACAAAGACACGCGTAGAAGGCTCCTTGGCTGATAGAAATCAAATCAAATCAAAATAGCTCTGCTGACGCCAGCTGAGGATCTGGTCCCAGGCCCTGGCAAAAGCCTTTTGGGCTACCGTGAGTCCTGGTGGTGGTTTCTGCCCCAGTGAAGTTAATGAAGGGAAGAGGAGGAGGTGCATTCAGACCTGCCAAAAGCATTAGTTCAATTCTACCTTAAATGGTCCCTTATTTTTCCTTTCTGACTATGCCTCCTTAAAATCTGCTGCTGTGTGCTTCTGTGAAGGGCAGGGCTGGAAAAGGCAGAAATTGGAGCTACCCGGGAGTTTTTCTTTAACAAACATACTAGTCTTTCATGCAAACTGCATTGCATTCACACAGCCTTTATTCAGCTGTTCTCCAGGGCTCTGATGCTTCCACTCTGCCTGATGTCCTGGAAAGCTGCAGAGGTTTCTAGCTGCGATCTCATAGCAAACAAGAGCCAGGCAGTAATATTTGCTCAAGACTGTAGCTGTTGCACAGGCTGTAACTGTCTCATCCACTGGGAGTTCCCTGAAAGGTGCTTTTCATGTTACCAACATACAGCAGGGGGAAATCAGCAAATGCTCCCTGCTCCTTACACACACCAGGTCAATTTCTCCCACTAGGTAATTTCACCCTCCCCTAGGCTACAGCTAGTGAGGTGAATTCTCTGAAGAAGAGGAAATCCAGCCTCCTCCAAGGGCACTGCAAGGCTGCTGTCAGGCCAAGAATTGATTTGCTCCTGGATGTTCTGCCAGGCGCCTTCCAGCACCAAGTCACCTCTGCAAGCGTGGCCGGCTCCGACGCCATCTCAGCTCCACGACCCGCCTGTCCCTCCCCAAAAGAAAGAAGTAAATAAAATCCCGGCACCCAGGGAATTGCTCCCCGAGACACGCAGGCTCCAGGCAAAGCGGGGTGTGCAAAACAGAAGCTGTTTTAAATTAAACCAACTGTGCTAAAAAAAAAAGGGAGGGCTGAGGTTCTGAACTAGGGGGTGTAATGATGAGAGCCATTATCCAGCCCTCTGGTGCAGCACCCTGGCCTAGAGCAGACTGCTGCCACTTTCCCCGCTCCCTGATCACCTGGCAGGCTGCTGAGCCAGCCAGACGGGCGGTTGTAACGCCCCAGCTCTGCAGCGAGGCAGCCTCCCCGCTGCGGTGCAGGTCGTGCGCAGGTGAAAGCTCCCCGTCTCAGTGGTTGGGCCCAGCGCAGGCTCCCGGCTGTGGCCCCAGCTCCTGGATGACCCTCGTGATACACGCCTGGGCCATGCCGGCCACTCAAGGAGTGGCCTGGGCTGCCGCAACACAAACAGGTGCTAGGAGTGGCATATTCTGGAGTCGCCTTTGGGATTGCAGAAGGCAAAGGGAATCGACACTCCCCAGAGGCTGGGGGGATGCACAAACCAGGGGCGGTTGCTTTGTGCATTGCCATTTGCAAACCCCCCTCGGTCTCCCTTTGAAATGATCCCATTCAGGGCCTCTCTTGGACTCACACAGCCATCAAGAGGGGTCTTGACCCCTCCCCCTCGGCGTAAGTGCAGTTCTCTGCGTGGAGCCCCGACCTAGCTGCTGTGAGCCTGTGTTTGAACCGTGTCTGCACTACAGGCGCCCCCGCCGGTGCTGCAGGGCGCAGAGACACCTGCAGCGGCAGACGGGTTTTTCCGTCCTTGTAGGATCTCAAGGATTTACTGCCCTGCTTCCTGCTGCGGTGCAGTGTGTTAAAATTCACGCCCAGCCTCACAATGCAAACGCCTGTGGAGGTGCTGATGAGAGCTTTCAAACAGCCTCCCCCTTCTTGCTCTGCATTGCAGGCTTTCCCAGAATGAGGGAATGTAGGTTGGGCTCATTTTAATCGCTGTTCCTCCTAACCCACGGCTTGCCTGCCTTGGGAGCGAGCCCAGTTCCTGCCTCAGAGAAGCATCACCAGAAAGTTTGGCAAACTAGAGCTAATCTCTCCCAAAGCCTCAATTCCTTGGGTTCCCGGTGGCACTTCAGGGAAGGAGGCTAGCCCCTGGCTCAGAATCAAGCAGATGGGTCAGTCTTAGAAGGATTGGGGCATAGCTTGTTTCTATCACATCCACACTCCTCCAAAGGCATTTCTCAATCTCCCCATTTCAAAAGCAGATCAAGGAGGAAACAGCTTCTGCATTCGGGTCTCCTGCTAAATTGCAAAAGGGTCAGGCTGGTTTGGGGAAGGAAGCCGGGCATCCTGTCTCATGTTTGGCCGACTAATTCGGTTCCCTGCTTTGGTTTTACAACAGCCCTGTCTCACGGCGCTTTGGGATGGGCCAGACTAGGCAGGGAAGGCTGCAGGAGGGGGACCTACTCTGATACAGCTGTATCGTGTAAGCCTCAATGTAGACGTCCTGCCCAGGTGTAAAAACCACTGGCCTAGGACTAAAGGCCAGGAGCGCAAAGCATTTTTTATTAGATGTTTGCACAAGGGGCTTGCAATGGAACAGGTGCTCTGGCACAGAGAAATCCAGAGAAATCGCAGAGAAATTTCGCCGCCATCTTCACAGTCATTGGACAGGAGCGCAGAGGGCTGTAAGAAGCTTCTCTTACTTAGGAGTGTACAAAAATGGAAAAAAGCCTTTCTCAGAGTTTGCACAATCAGTGCCCTTGAATGATATTTGTAAATGTTCCTGCTGGAAGCTCCAGGATCCTGAACTCCCACCAGGCATAGTGGAGCAGGGAACCTTAGCTGCTTCTGACTTTGGGGGTGTAGCTTATAAAACCTTACTCTTGGTTTTTGCTTCAGCTTGGGGATAGTCTTCGTAATTGTGTTGTTTCCATAAATGGCTTGGATCCATGCTCAGGATGCAGCGTTTTGGTGGTTTCCTGAAAGCCCCGAGCTCCTAGAGTCCTGGGCACATGAAAGGGAGAACCTGAGTGTTCATGCCTACATTTCAAGGCTTTGTGCTTGCAGACGAAAGCTTGAGGACACAGCCCCAGAAGGTAAGCATGCAGAAACCTTCCCCAGTGATGATTTCTGGTGAACGTCTCAGAATTTTCAAGCCAGGCTCCAGATTTTGGGGGTTTGCCTCAGGATTTTTGAACCCTTGGGGTCGGCGGTGCTGACCCTGGGTTATATTCATCCCTGCTGAGACTCCGTTCCCCACATTCCCCCTCCAACGCGCATGGCAATGCTCTGCCCCAACCAGCCGCAAAGCTGCTGTCCTGGCTTGCTTCAGACCCCTCTTGTCCTGAGATCCGGCTGGACCCTGATGCCGGCTGATAATGGCTGGGCCAGGGAGGTTCACTGGCTGTTAGCCTCTTTATCTGGCCTGTGTCCTCTGCACGTTCCCTCCCCCACCCTTTCTGTTTGTTCTACCTGCTTTCATTGATTGCAACGCAAGGCCTGTCTCTTGCTATCTGTCAGTACAGTGGGACTTGGCTGGGGCTGGTCCCAGAACAGATCACACACTGCCAGACTCCACTGGGCCCCTGGAGCCCCAGCTCGAAGGAGACGGGCAGGGCAGCGCTCAGATTTCAGGTGCCAGGCACCCGACCAGCTGAGCACTTTGGGAAACCTCCCGCAGCACCATGGGGTCAGCCCAGGGATGGATTTGGCCCAACTCTCTCCCCTGCTGTCCAACTAAAATGCTCCTTGCGGCCTGATGGGGACCACTGGATGCTTCTCTCCACCTCGGAACCTGCGTGTGCACCTCCGAATCGGGCCCTGGTGGCCGGGAGAGATGAACAGGCACACGCCCGCGGGCTCCAGGAGGCGAGTGGGCTTCCTGCATGTTCCCAGCAGGACAGCGCTTTTTGTTGTTGTTCCTTTTCCCTCCTAAGGCCGAGGGATCTGTGCAAACCCGGAGCAGCGTCTGTGCTGACAGGGACGCCGGTGTGTGCTCGTGGGAGTCAACTCCCCTGTCCTGACCCAGCCTAGGGCTTGTGTTTTCCTCGCCAGCCCATGTGAGCCTGGGCTCTGCCTCCCCTTCTCCTCCTGCTGGTTTCAGCCTGCTCCATCTGAGAGCTGCTTGTAGCGCCTCCCTCACGTGGCCCAGGCATGTGCGAGCTGCTCCATTTTTAGCCACAACAACTTCCCTGCTAAACATCCCTGCTGCAGAGACACGTGCGGGGCTGGGAGTGCAGGCAGGGCACGTGGGCCTGCAGGAGCTGGGCGCTGGGTGCGCTTTCTGGCCACAGGAAATTCCTCTTGCAGAGCAAAACATGTTGGGCTTTTGTGTGCGCCGGCGCTGGGCAGGGGCAGCCCTTTAAATAAGGCTTGGCTCAGGGAACCGGAGTGGAGAAAGTTTCTGGTTCTGCCGCTTGCTGCAATGGAGATTTGTTCTCCTGGCTGCCTGGCTTAAAGGGAAGGCGGTGGGCGGAGGGGAGGATTTGGCTGGGGAAGCTCTAATGCAGAGGGATTGCAGTACAGCCAAGCTGGGAGATTTCCTGCTGCAGCGCAGTGAAAACACGGCTGCTGAGACGGCCGGCAAAGGCTGGGGTGTGCCCCCTTTTGGGGGAATAGCATGCCGGGCGGGTTAGCGGCTGTGATTGTTGGTGGCGTGAACCAACAGGCTGCCCCGGGGCTCCCCAGATCAAAGCAGTGGTGTGAGACAACCGCACAGCCCTTGGACTGGTGCTTTTCAGTTACTGCATGTTTATTTGTGCAGGGGAATTCACAGAGGTACTTCTACCCGGCATGAGACGACTCCTGTCCCAGAAAGCTAACGGCCGAGTCAGCCAGAAACAAGCCAGGACTGCTGGCTCATTGTCACTTTGTTAATAACTGGGCATGCCTAGCCAGCCATCTCCCCACCATGTTGGTCGATCGATTTGGAGAGCCCACAGCCCCGTACAAGGGACACTTCGCAGCCGTTCAGCTTGACCTCCATGTGGCACAGGCCAGAGCTGCCCCAAACAATTCCCAGGGCAGATCTTTTAGAAAAACCTCCTGTCTTGATTTTAAAATTGCAAGTGATGGAGAATCCAGCTGGAACCTGGGGAAATTGTTCAAAGGCTGCGCACCCCTCCCCAGGCCATGTTTCCCAAAATGCTCAGGGTGGTAGGTGTGTGCTGAGCACTGGGCATATTGGAAAAGCAGGTCCCTAGTACTGCCCGTCACCTTGGCCTCCGGATACCAAATTCAGCCTCGCTTTGGAATTGCTGGTGGGGAGTTTCCTCTCCTCTGGTTTTCGGTTCTGCTGCTCTTGTTCCGATTCTTCAGCCCTTGGCACGAAGGGAAAGTTGTGCTGGCCAAGAATCTGGCGGGGTCCCCCCGGTGCAGCTGTGGCAGGGCAGGCGGCTCCCGGAGCCTGTTCCCTGCCATCCCCTAGTGGCATTGAGCTCCAGCGGGGGGCAATTGAGTCTGTTTGTCCCAGAGTCGCTGCGTGAGCCTGCTGGCCGGGGGCCCATCCTGCCGGTTCGGAGTGGGGGGGGTGGCAGATACTGCTCCATTGGGCACGGGAACAGAAACTCACTTCCCACCAGCTGTCAAACCGCCCCTGTGCCAGTTTAGTCTGCGTCAGGGCACGAAGCACACAGGATGGTGCAGCCCATCTCTTCTTCCCCCTAGATCTGGCTCTGTCCCTGGACATAGAGTAGAACCCAGGAGTCCTGGTTCCCGGGCCCAGCTCTAATCACTACCCCACACTGTGTTTCCATTGCAGCAGCCCCTCTTTGGCTGGTGCTGAGGGCACGACTGGCATCCCAGTCAGCCATAGGCCCACGGAGCAAAGGGCTGATTTTCCACCCACACTCCCCGATGGCTCCTCCCTGTGCCGCAGGCCAAAGGTGCGACCCCAGCCCTACTTCCTGGGGCGGGGGGGACGCCGCACAGCACACACAACTTGGTGCAGATCCGAGCTCAGCAGATGGCACAATGAAACCAGGCAGCCTGGCACAGGAGAGACCCGCCCTGGGCTACGGTGACCTGCTGGATTGCACGTGAGTTTCATTGGGAGATCCCAGAAGGCAAGGGGGATTCATTATTTATCCCAGGAATTTCCCCCCCTTTGCCCAAATGTCCGTCATAACGGGCCTGGTCCCTTATCACGGCTGGAAATTGACCCACCCAGACGACTCCCGGAGACCGGAGCTGGGTGCACAGGCAGGTGGGAGGCAGCGAAAGGTGGGCAATAAGCTCACACTGGTGCTGCATGGCTGAGGCACCCCGGCCAGCCCTGCGAGGGAACGTCGAGGGGACAGAGACAGAGCTGGTCCATTGCATTGGGCTGTGCTTGTATGCTGGTCGCCCAGGCTGGAGAGTGGGGGTCCCACTGCAAGAACCAGATCCGGGGAGCCGAGGGTATGGGGGTGAAGGTGTCTGGGATACACATTTAACCGGCCACCAGCCAGGCGAAAGGGATCCTTGCGGGATCCCCGGTCGGTGTAACCATTCTGACGCCAGCTTCCCCCGGTGTAAATCAGCGCAAGGAGGACGATCAGGGCCCCTGGAGTAAAGCAGCCAAATCTTCACACACACACACCCCGATGGCCCAGCTGCTGCTGAACTCTGGAGCCACCGAGCGGCCAAATATTGCAACTGCCGCTGACTCCAGCCGCCAGGAGCAGCAAAGCCTGGGGCCTGGGCCTGCTGAAGGCTGCAGCAGGAGGGGTGCCTGGGCTGCAGATGTATCTGAGCCCCTCCTATGCAGGACCTGCGGCCCCTATCCCTCCCCCAGCCCGGATCTCCCCAGCGACGGTGGTTCGAGCCCAGACTTGGGAGCCACTGGCTTCCCAGGGGACCCTGTCTACGCTGTGCGGCACAGCCACAGACACATCCGACCGCAGCGGGTGGGGCTCTCCCGTCACTACCCTTAAACCACCCCTCGGAGAGGCGGGAACCAGGGCAACAGGAGAAATCTTCTGTCCTGTTGTCCCAGCCGCTCTGCCCTGCGGGGGGTGGGGTCAGTCGACCTCACTGTGGTGCTCGAGGCTCGAGACGTGTCAGAGCTCTGGGCGCCGTCACTGGGGTGATATCATTTCCAAGGGTAGACCAGGCCTGTGTGTCCTTGAGTGAGTCACTTGGCTGCTCTGTGCCTCAGTTTCCCCCCAGTTTCCAGAATTTGTGAGCTGGGAAGTTGAGAGGTTAAATTAGGGAACATTTGCAAGCCCCTCTGGTGGGAGGTACTGGGGTCGGCTGCTGTTCAGAGGTGCTGAGTGCCAGTGGCGCCCGTTTACTTAAAGGAGGGCCCTGGGACCCAAGGAGCCTGTCAGCCCAGCCCTGCACCTCATCACATCACCTACTGCCGTGCAAAGCAGGTGGAATGGCGGCCAGCTGATCTGTAGCGTCTCACACCCCTTTGCTCTGGTGCAGGGCGGTGGGCAGACAGGCCTAGGGGCTGTTCCCACCTCTCCCTGGCTGATCACCGGGCAAGTCACTGACTCTCTCTGGACTTCGCTATCCTAGCCCCAGAATGGCAAGAATGATCCAGGTTTGCCAGGAAAACGCAGCCCGTGGCTATTTCTGTCGACCCCTCTGGCTGCGCACTAGGCAGCACATCTTGCTGGGACTGACCTGCAGCCTTGGGAGCTGAGTAATAGATTTGGAAGGCCAGAAGGACCCATTTTCTCTGCCCTCCTCCATAGCACAGGCCAGCGCATCCCCCCCAGGGTCTCTGCATCAAGCCCGTTTCTTGTCTGGGCTGGAGTATGGCGTCCAGACAGAAATCCAGTTGCGAGTTGACTCCAAGAGGTAGAGAACCCACCATGGCCCTGGCTGGTTAATTCCCCCCACTGTTAACGATGATTTCTAACCTTGCTGTAGCTTTCAGCCACTGGATGCCTGCCTGCGTTTGTCTGCTAGAGGAGAGTCCTTCACGCTACAAGGCCTCTTGCCTGGGCAGGTTCTCATAAACCCTGACTGAGTGCCTCTGAACCTTCTCTTGCATAAACTTAATAGACGGAGCAACGCGGCTGGTCCCTCAGACCTCCACCAGTTCCTGCAGCTCTTTCCTGAGCCCCTTGCAATTTGTCTACATCCATTGGGAAGCGTGGACACCAGCCCCGGGCGTGGGCCCATGAGCGCTGCCTGTCGACGTCCGTCCGCCGAGGAATGGGTGGCTGGAAAGTGCTTCGACGGAGGAATTTCTGTTACGGTTGCGACTGAGCCAAACTCTCTGCGGGCGAAGCTGTTGACTTCAGGGGTCGCACAAGCAGGGAATTACACCCGTTATTCCTGGGGGTCGATGCATGTGTAGCATTATGAACACCCACCTCCCATGAGATTGGAGGGACAGTTCTGGCGAGACAGAACTGGTTGCGGCTCCTTTTCCTGCTGGGCTGCTAGTTCAACTCCATCCGTGGGGACACAGTGCTTTGCGTTAAATGAGTTTGGCAGGTCTCAGCCTGGTTCAAAGTGGGCTAGGCCTCCCTGGCCCTGTTGGTATATTCATTCAGCAGAGAGGCCAAGGTTTGAGGCTGAACTCTTCTCCACCCCCTGGGGGCGCGGGGTCTCTCCAGGTGAAGGTGGCGGGTGACGAGGAGGGGGAGCAGTGCCTGGGTCATTCCTGTCTTGGTTTGAAGCCGAGTCCTCAGGCTGCAGGGAGTCAACTGACTGCGTGGCTCAGGGTGGCCACTGCACACAAGCACCACCCCTGTGCCTTGAGCGTGAGTCCAGGGACTGTCGCTTTGCTCTGTTTGTACAGCGCCTTGCACCATGGGGCCTGAGGCATGACGGGGGCCCCTGGGTGCTACGGTAATACAGAGAATAAATAGCAGTCACATGAAGACTCTCGGTCTGCATTCGGGGGCGGGGAGAGGCCGCTCAGAGGGCCCCCCCCCATCATGTTAAATAATCAGGAGCATTACTGGGCCAAATGCTGCTCTCCCATTCCACCAGGGAAAGTCCAGCCGGCTGGGGGAAAAGGCTCTGGGTTCGCCTGTGGGAACCGGGCATAGCACATGGGGCCCGTCGGAGCTGTGCACTGAAGCTCTGCACTGTGGTTCAGCGAAGCTGCCGTTCGGGGCAGACTGTTCAGTTCAGTGCCTGGCTGGAGGCCCGTGCCGGGGGGCAGAGCAGGAGATCAATGGCCTCTACAGATCTCTCTCCCCCAGGGCTGGCAGTGTCTTTGCTTGTTACATAATCCGTCCATGGCTAATTAGGAAGCTGTGTTTGTCTGAGACGCTAGGGCGAAAATCCATCTAGGCTCTTTTGACGCCTGTTGAGTTGGGTGGGTTTTTTTTCCCTCCTCCCTGAGTTTCTTGCGTCACCCCTGAAGGAGGGGCGGGTGCACACTGCTGATCCCCATGGCTCCGCGGGGTGCTGTCAGCTTGGGGAGCTCTCGTGGAGGCCTGGAAGACAAAACAAAGTCAGGAGGTGCCGTGGAGCTGGCACTGCTGGGAGTTGGAGCTGGGAGGGGCCTGTGGGGTTGGGGCAGACGTTAGTGAGGCTCAGGGCTGCCTTTAATTTCAGTTACACCGGTGTAAATCTGGAGGGATTTTACAGCACAGTGAGGACCTGGGCCCTGCCCCTAGCTACTGCCGGCATGCATATAATAAATGACGATAACAGCGCAGGATCTGCCCCTTTCGCTGTTGTAGTCAGGGCAGGAATTCAGTGCTGCGGGAATGGGCTGATGGCCCTGGAGAGTCAGCCGTCTGTGTGTCCCCAGGGCAGGCACAGGTCCCGTGGCAGGCTGGACTGTCCATCCTCAGGAGTCAGATAGGGCTTTTAACTGCAAAACGTCTATGTGTTTCTCCCCCTGTGGGTTAGATGAGTATTTAATTGAATTTTACAGATGTGGGGAAACTGAGGCACAGAGTGAGGCAGTGACTTCCCAGGGAGTCAGACACAGCTGGGCACAGCACCCAGGAGCCCTGGTTCCTGGCCCTATGCTCTTGACAGCAGGAACAATTGATTCCGAGAGCTGTGGCTTTTTTATACATTTGATGTCAGTCTAGTATTTCGTGTGTCCTGCTCATGGTTGTTTGTTTAACAGTGAAAGAGTCACTTTCCCTCTTCCCCTCGGTCCCAGGGCAGCACAAACCCGCTGTCCACGTTTTAGTCCATGCCAGCCTCCCCTTGGGAGATTGTCCCACTCCCCAGGCTGCAGGCCAGACAGTCACCGATTTCACTGATAAATCACCTAGGACCACATTCTGTGAGGTGCCGAGAACTCAGGACCCCCATCCACTTCAGCCACTGTTGGGGGAACTCAGCACCCTCCCATCAGCAGGCAGGATTCTGTACCAGCCCGTCGGGCCACGTTGTGCACCTCTTTTCAGCCTTTACCTTCTCTGTTTAAAATTTGTTGGGTTTTTTGGGTTTTTTTTCAGCAGGGGGAAACCACTGCAGGAAATGAGGCAAAAACAAGCCAGACACGCACGCCCTGGCCCCTCGGCTGACAGGATGGTGCGATTGACTAGGCTTTCCCGTGGAGCCTGTGCTTTCAGGATGGTGAGTGGAGCAGCCGGGACTGTGTATGGCCCAACTTCGCAGACAGGTAAACACCCCAAAGCTCGCAGATTCTGCACCGGGGGCTGATCCAAGCAGTCTGTTAGCCCGCCCTGCTGAATAAGACCCCTAGTCCAGAATCTCACGTCTGGGAGCAGCCTCTCCAGAGCGTCAGAGGAACGTGGACTGCTCATAGTGCATATGGCCAGTGCTCTTCGGGGAGCAACAAGGGGGTGTTATGTTTAGCGCCTAGAGGCCTCAACCAAAACCAAGGCTGCATCGTGCTGGTGCGGCATATTGACATAGCAAGAGACGATCCCTGCCCCAAACTGCTAACAGACAAAGACAATTCATGCCCCCATTTTACAGACTGAAAACTGAGGCACAGCAACTTGCCTGTGGTCATGCAGGGCACGTCTGTGCTGCAGTTTAAAACCCATGGAAGTGAATCACAGCACTTGGGCCCACACGCTCAGGCTTGTGAGCCCAAGTGCTGGGGGTTACGGCTCCAGTTTTTAAACTGCCGTGTAGACATACCCGCAGGGATTGAACCCAGCTAGCCTGACTGCCAGTACAGTGCTTCCACCATAAAGCCACCCCTCTGCATTCCTTCCTGACCCTTAAAGCCATCACCTTAGTCCCTGAAGCATGATAATTGATGGTCCTTCTTTTGGGCCTTCAGCCTGCCCATGCCTGAATTGGCTTAGCCACCACCAGATCTCAGTGCACGGATGCAGTCGAGGTGTCCAAAGGGCATCCTGCCTTTTTCTTCTCCAGAGCACTAACAGAAACACATTGGCATCCAATGGCATTTATTTATAGCTTACAATTACTAGGCACCAGACCAGAAGGGCAAAGCAACAAGAGAGCTCTGCATTTAATTTGGTCTTCCTGCATTTACCCAGCAAAGCTTAGCTCAGCCTCCAAGTGTCCAAGGAGGTTTCTGCTCTTTGGCCTGCTCAAGGCGGTAGCTATCTTGGGACTCCGTTGGCCTGTACTGGAAGGAGGAAGCTGACCCAGTAGTTCCTTCCAACCCTAGTAGCATTGGGGCCAATCCTAAGAGATGCTGAAGGCCGGAGCCAGATGTGATTCGGCTTTGAAGGGACTCCACCCTTGGCACACTGCAACCCTGTGCCCGGCGTCTGAGCTGTGCTTCTCTGAGGTGCGCTCCTGGCGTGCTGTGTGATTTATTACGTGGCCCGGCACTGCTGAATTGTCCAAATGCCACCAGAAAACAGCCTTTCCTCTCCGAACGCTGCTTTATACATCAAGCTTCCCTCTCCTTTTTGAAGGCAGAGGAGAGTAATAGCGATCAGTCTCAAGTGCATTTTGTTCATGATTTGCCTTGATTTTGCCAGCTAACTGGCTGAGTGGGCTCCGTAATCAAAGATTTCTATCAAGAGCAGTGCAGAAGTTGTCGGGGTGGCTGGTTCTAGAGTAAGATCGCTGCCGCGGATTAATTTTCTTAGACAGATCAGGACATCTCCTCTGAAGTCAGCGGGCACAGGTCAGTGCAAAAGAGGGGCCTAGTCCATGGCACACCAGTCCTCCAGACTCCTACCCAGGAAAGCCAGTTCCATTTGTGTTCTGATCTCCCCGGTCAGTGGCTTTGGGCAGCCAGCTGGGGCTACTGAAGCAAAACACAGAAGCTCAGGGGAACAGAGTGCTTTGCACTGCCACCTCTTGGGCCAAGAGGAACCCCTCTAATGGGGTCCTGAAGGAGGCCATAAGGAAGCCTGTGTGGAGCCCTATAGGCATTAGTGCAGAGATCAGTGCAGGACTGGGGCCTTTGACTCCCTGGTTTTCAGTCCTACCCATTTATGCCCCGTGTGTGTTACATAATTCCGAGCTGGGCCCTGCCTTCGCTTTCTCTGATGGCAGTCCAGATGGCACCGCGATCCTACATGTGTGACACTTTTGCCATTATAATCCCCTTCCCAAAACCAAAACCCATTATCAGGCGCTTTGTAAATGTGATCTGTTAAAATGGAACAACCGGCTGGCACCGGAGGAAGAGACCCCAGCAGAACATCCCTTCGTCATTGTGCGTTCGGGGCTTTTTGGATTGCTCAGCCACCATGCCCCGGCCTCTTGACTGTTCCCCCGAACACGTTCCAGATGCACAACCCTGGCTTCAGCTTCTGTTTGCTTTGTTTTTTGTATTTTCTGATCATTTAATCGTTGTCGATGGTTATTGTACATCCAGTGTTGTGCAGTGGGAAGCACCTTATAAAACAATTGTAATTATTATTCACCAGCAAAAATATTTTGGAGGCTCCTTATTCTTGAATAGCAGGGGAGAGTACACAGCAACGGTGAATCCTTAGACTAGACTCTGATAAAGAAGCCACAGAGAAACCGAACAAGCTGAGCTATGAATGGAAAGGGGAAGGCAAACCACTAAAAGGAGAGTTCCACAGTGCAGGAGCAAAACTGCATGGAGCAGCAGGTGGTGTGACCGGGGCTTTCAGGATGTGTAGCAGGGGAGGAAAGCGTTCAACGATCAGGAGGTATTTGGGACCAGAGTAACGCACAGTGGGTTTCTCTCTATGCAAGCACAAGCATACAAGCTTCTGCCAGCCTGGTTCTGCCATTGCGTCTTCCTCCTGATCAGCAGTCCTCTCTTCTGTTAGTGCTGGACTTCTGTAGAGCAGGCAGCCAATCAGGCCAAAACAGGAGGGGGGCAGCGTCTGACATGTGGGCATTCCAGGAATAGGTCACCCTGCCCATCTCCTCCCATCACCCAGTGTAAACTCCACCTCTGCGGGAGCATAAGGCCTGCGTGTTACCACTCCTCTGCACCCGTGCATCTTCCGGGGCCTTACCGTCTCATGCCCTTGTAGCTTTGCAATATGTGGGGGTACCTTCCCTTCTGGCCCTAAAGCGTGTTGTGTCTGTTGTTTCAGCTAACACTTTTCCCTAGAAAATGAGTGGCGTTGGGTGCCGCCCGACTCATAAACTGGTGTCGGATCTGCCACCTAAAAGCCAACGCGCTAGCTCTGCCGAGGAGCAACAGCAACGTGAGCCGATAATATCCGAGACAGCAGAGACGCTGAAGATCCCCTGGGAGAAGGGTTTTCCCCTCGCATCCTGGCCAGAATTTCTCCCCAGATCCTCCGCAGTTGTGGCATGAGTCAGTTGGCCTGTGCCCAGAGGCAGCCGCATTTCGATGGTTCTCCGTCTTGCCAAGGGTTCCCGCTCGTCTGAAGGCACCGGAGCCACCGAAATGGTTCTTGCTTGTCAGGGGCCTGCTGCGCCGAGGGCGAGAGGTGCAACGCCCCCGCGCTGGCCGGGCCGGCTTTCGGGATGGGGGGACCAGGCCCCGATCCCAGCCTAGGGAGAAATGCAGCGCGTGAGCCCTGCCCCCCC